>CAHIKZ030002079.1:87500-220000 GCA_903632075.3 Acanthosepion pharaonis | reverse complement strand
AAGACTAACCAGCATCAATTTTCAAGGTAATTATCTATGTTTTAAATTTTTCAATTTTCAGGAAAACAACTGATTTTCATCTACCAACATTTTTAATTATTCTTCATCTTCTCCTGTCCATTTTCTAGTCCATTGTATCAATCAATTCTTTTTCATTAAAAAAGAAATTGCTGTAAACATTTTTATGGCAAATATATCAATATCCATGTGTGAATATGATCACATTTGAATTACAAAGAACTACAGTTAGCAGTTATTCACTCTCCAAACATCCATACTTGTTCTTTACCACTTTTGAACTAATACTCGATATTTATTTCAACATATAAACTATTACATTTCTATTACAGATGTCATACTCAAAATACTCTTTTGTGGTGATATTCACCACAGTTTTTTTTTTGTTTGTTTTTGTAGAAATATATATATATATATATATATATATATATATATATATATATATATATATATATATATATAAATAAAAACAGACCATAAAGGTTCCAGTTAATAAATTATTTCACCACAGCCCTTTTAAGGACTGCGGATCATCAGACTTTACTTCCAAACAAAAAAATGAAAAGAAAATTTACACATTTTTTGACGGGCCGTATTAAACATATGTAAATCAACGAAGTGATGAAGTGAGGTGGGGGAGAGAAGACATATATATATATATATATATATATATATATATATATATATATATATATATAACATTAAATTCAACACTCAGATGCGAAAAGGGTTTTTCATGCAAGATGCAATCGTCTTTATATTTACCTACGCTCTATCACTGATATTGAGCACTTTATCCCATAAATATAGCACACTTTAAAACTATATTTCTGTGTATATATATATATATATATATATATATATATATATATATATATATATATATATATATTATACTGATAAATTATACTCGGTTGGTAAAAAAACTAGGATAGTACAATTTTGAAAGTATTTCAAAACAAGTTGTAATCCGAGGAAAAGATTGAAAAGAAGCAAGAACTACGAACATCCGAAACAGGCCACAAAATCGTCCAGTGCCTTAAATTTCATGTTCAAAGAAAAAATAACAAGAGCCTCACTAAGATAAAACGTAGAATGCTATGTAGAGCAAAGGAATAAAATAATCCTAAAGTGCCATGAACTACCTAACTAGATTTCACCCAGATGGATCTTCAAGTTAAGCTGGCTAAAAAGGAAATGGCATTATCATATTTATTGATAAAACCAACACTTTATTACATATATATAAAATAACAAAAATCTAAATGTGCTTTTTTTTGTTTTTTTTGCCTGCCTCTAATAATAATAATTCTGCCAAGGCATAGATTGGTCTTACAACCAGTACACTCCTGCGACGATTAACATGTCAGTTATTCGAAAATAATTAATTAATTCAAATATCATCAACCAACACAACACAAAATACAAGAAATTCAAGATCCTTATTAATAGCACAAAAATATTGTATCACATAAAATGAAGAAAAATTGTTAAAAATGCTAGGATCATGAAATTATAAAGAAGCAAATAATCTAAAGTCAATAAAATGTTGTTACATTTAGGAACAAACATTAATATATTTCAAATTGATATAAAAACACATATCACGAATTCTAACATGAAGGCTAAAAGCCGCAATATTTGAACATGGTGAAATCAACATCCCAGGAAACAAATGCATGAAAATAAATGTAATAATCCTTAACAAAAAACGTTGGTTGGTTTTTAACTATGCCAGTATAAATGAAACATTGTTATACAAATACACTCACTGTTTATACTATAGGTTAAATGTTTGGTGAAACGTTCAGAATTTAATAGTATGTTTAGTACCTTCTACAAAGCTAGGATTCTGGATCTATTTGACCTATTAGAGCATGACGTCCAATATTTTAGAAGGGCTTTACCGGAAATTTACAATCCACAAACTCTTCCATCAGCCAGCAAGATAGATTAGGCAAAAATGCTGTAGTATTTTAATGTGTTATTTTCTTTTCCTTCTTCTTCTTCTTCTTCTTCTTCTTCTTCTTCTTCTTATTATTATTATTATTATTATTATTATTATTATTGAATATATAATGAAAACTTCAGAAAGTCTCTTCCAAACTGAGGAAGTAAATTAGTTTTGAAAAGGGCACGCAACACTTAATTTTTAAAAAAGACTCATATATATATATATATATATATATATGGGGGTGCTGGATTCGGATCTCACCATTGTCGATTTTTCAGGAGGGTGACTTCTTGATGTTCTCAACCTGGAGTGGGGGTGACATTACCAGCAGGTGGAAAGTGCCCGAAATCCATACCACGGGTGGACACCAAGCCTTATGTGTGCAACGGAGTAGACTGAACTATTCCGATGGCATTGCTAGTCAGAAGTCACAAGTCACGAAGCAGCAATTGATGATGCCCGCTTCATCCCAGAAAATATCAGTTACGCTCAGCTTTATTGTAGTAAAACCCGCAGATTGTCTCGGTTGTCATTGAACGAAAACGTGAGCAGGAGTCTGCTATAAGGAATAGCTCGCCGTCATAGCAGATACGTGTGCTCGGAAACGAATAGCCAGATTTTATTTGATAATACTAATATAACAATATTATTATGCATAAAGTGTAAATCTAAAATCTACTCACAATTATTACAAGAAGTAAAAATAAAAAAATATCGAAATTACTCATTTCTGTTCTTTGTTAACATGAAGGGGTTCTTTGTAATCAATGCAACTTACTTCAAAAGCAAAGAATAAATTCGAAATTTCTTTGAGTTGCTTTAAAATCAATAAAAATGATATGTAGCCTTTTTTTCTGTTAACGAACACGAAAACCCTAAGACATAACTTCTAAACTTGGGTAGGGTCTGAAAAAATAAATTTAATATAGCAATGCACAATAGTACTGAAAATGTTTGTTTGAAAGAGAAAAACGAAAGGAATTATTTCAAACTTTTTGCAGCATTAGCCTCTACTTTTTAAGCTTTTTAACATTGCAATTATCGATTTATACGCATCGACAACGCAGATCACGGAGGTGGATTTCTAAAACATTTACAAGAAACCACTCTCATCAAGTTCCAACGAGGAAACAGAAAAGATCGCAACGAAAGATGGATCCAGTGGTGCACAGCAAAGTATCAAATAATTAGCACCACCTGGCACCAATCTAATAATTAGCACCACCTGGCACCAGGTGGAAACGGAGAAGCCCGTGAGAAGACAAAATTGCCAGATTCAATGATTAATATAAAAAAAAAAGCTTCAGAAGATTAACAGGAACAGAGCAGCAAGCCCAGGTGGGAGTGGAACAGAAATGCTCTCAACATTATGCGATTTCGGTATCGACAAAAGATCACAGAAGTAATAAATGAAATATAAAACATTGGCGACATACTGGAAGATCTCACTACATACATCTTCATATTAGTTATAAACAGGGTGTAAATGAACTCTATCAGGCAAACGCTTTAATGAGCTACATAAGCAAACTAATTCTGCGAATCTAGATGAATTGAGCGCGTATCAGTATTAGACATCAAAGAACAGTGTGACTTTCTCAGGGAGTCTAGGACAAGAAATCCGATATTCATGATAAGAATGATATGAGAGATACAGCAATAAATTGCAGAAGGATTTTCACTTTTGCTATATAGATTAAGCAAAAGCATTTGAAAAGGTACGACATAAGGATCTATTTGAACTGCAAGTGAAACTAGATTCCTTTGGAAAGGGCATTGGAATAATTCAGAACTTATAAAAAATACAAACCTCGTACGTACAGATAGAAAATGAATACTTACACAAAAATAGAAAGATGTGCAAACCAAGCATGTGTCTTCGCCTTAGATTCATTCATCCTCTACACCGGAACTATCTTAAAGGAGCTGCTGAAGGCCCTACCAAGATTTATTATCGGTGGGCCTAATTATATAAGATACGCAGATGACAATGTGTTAATGGCTGATACGGAAAGTAAACTGCAGGACTTTCTAAACAGTGTAGTAAACGAAAGCTAGATAAAAGGACTAATCATCAATTGCAAGTAGACATGAAATATGTTCATCAGCCTGAGGAAAATCGCAAAACGCGAGTTACAATTTGGAGATGTCACCGTTATGAAAGGATACAAGTTTAAATATGGAGGAATTGTTGTAAGAGAGAATGTTACAACGAAATTCGAACATGCATTGAACTAAACATTCCAAAAGCTAAGAAAAAGTTCTGAAAAAATTTAGAAACAATGAAAACTTGATTAATATCTAAGCTTTTATATGGTAATGTCTGTTGGTTAATCTCCCCAGGGATGAGGTGAAAAGTAGAGGCGATGTGGTTCTACAGAAGGAAGATGAGAATTCCATCAACGTAGCGAGTAAGCAACGAGGAAGTCCAAGAAAATGACAACAAAACTAGGCTTATGCTCAGAATTAGGAAGAGGTAGTTGCAATTCTTTGAACAAATAATGAGGAAGGAGAACGTAAGGTTTTCGGGACGGCATGAGAGACGGGGAAGGTAGTGAGATTGTGTAAATAGATGGCAGAAAAATGAACGAGTTCCTTAGTAATGTGGAAGGGAACAGCTAAGGGCCACATGGGGGATAACAAATTTTGGAGATCCATGATCGTCTATGTCCTGAATGGACGTGGTACATAGAAGAAAATGTTTACTAAATATAAACAAAACTGACTGATGGTTATAAAGCTTCATATGTACCGATGTTGAAATTTAACACAAAGCTAATAGCATGAATTAAATAGTCAGTGTTAAAACGAAACTAAATGAATCATTTTTGTTCCTTTTTAAGTTTCCGTAGTTTAAAATTATAATCCTTGATGTTTTGAGAAGCACTAACAACAAAGCCTCGATGAAAGTAAAATTAGTGAAACATAAAAAAATAATAACAACAACAACAACAACAACAACAACAACTCCAGATGTTGTTGGGACTCTTGGTTTGACTGGAAATGTTCTGACCGACTCTTTGAAGTTATCGTTGGTAGCCCAAGTCTTAAAAATATAGAAAAAAATTGTACTCACAAGTACAGCTCACAACTTCCGAAGGGCTTTATCTATGTAAAATGTGTTTTATCTTAGGGTTTTTTTTTGGGGGGGAAGGGGGTGTTATTGTGTTTTATTTTCAAAATAATTCTCAGTAGAATATGTCCCTGTTTGGGACCTCGAAAGAAATGAGTACAGACCAGAAACCAAAGCAAATAATAATAATAATAATAATAATAATAATAATAATGACAACGCTTCATTTAAGAAATTCGGATAACTGAAGCCTTTTATGTTTGATACTACTAGTATAAAAAAAATGGCGATAGAGAGAATAGTTGTGCAAAAATGAATACCTTTGAATGTCTGATTTAGACGGCACCTGATCGTTAGTTTTCAAAACACATCGGAAAAAAATAAGTTCCTGAGAATAAGTGATATGAGTTCGAGCACAACTGAAGTATTAGTCTTTCTATACAATCTTTGTTGCTTCCAAAACTGTTGTAGAATGAAAATAAAAGAGTTTCAGTTTTATGACAAACAAGAAAAGAAATATGAAGAAAAAATAATTCAAATTATAATAATAATTACATCGAAGAATTTGAATTATTTGATGCATTATTTTCAAGATAAATGCAACAATCTAATTGAATGGCTCAATGCATTTATTGATCTATTTTGGGTGTGGCTTAATAGTGTCTTCAACGTCCGCATATACATCTATGCAAATATGATAATGTTTGTAAGCAGCTGTGCAATTAACTCATCGTGAACAATGAACATTACTGACAATCATTTGGGGAATCCCAATGATCAACTACTTTAATAAACCTTATCAGAAATAACGGTGCATTTTCAGATGTCATTTGGCGTCACAACGTATACAATTTGTTTATCTGCTGTCTACACAAATAGTTCTTTATTGTTGTTTTCGTTTCATTTTTTGAATTTTTTATGGACGGCAGAAGTACCTTTCTTTACCCATTTTCTAGGCGAACACATTACCTCCACATGACATCATTTACCGCCAACAAACCTTCTTCTGACATGACTTAATGTAATGGATTACAATATCAGTTAGCGCCAAAATCTTATCAGAAACGATGCTTACATGATTGTATCATACCACGTAACACAGTTCACTAGCTTTGACTCTCTTTACATAATATTATAGCTTTGTCTTCTGCATGCAAGCATAGAAAAAGAATTTGAAATACCCACCCAGGTCGTTCTACCAAACTATAACAAAACGACGATACTGTTAAGATCAACAGCAACGACATACTACTGCGATGATGATGATGATGATGATGATGATGATGATGATATCAAAATACAAGCATCTTGATGTGAAAATCTCAGAAATGTAACACATGAGGATATCAGTAATTACAGTTGTATTCGGAGTTCTCAGTTTGATTGGAAAATGTTTCAATAAACTCATTGAAGGCATTCCTGGTATCCCATACCTTGAAGAAGTACCAAAATAAAAAAATAATACGAAGGGATTTATCTATACAAAATGTCTGTGATCTTAGGTTTTATTTTTGTTTGTTTTTTTATTTAATTTTATCTTATTTTTTACAATAGTGGAAAATGTCATGATGACATTTCTGAACTTAGGTCTCTGGTTGGCACCAGGAAGCAAATGAACATACAACAAAAATCAAAGGAGATAATAATAATAATAATAATAATAATAATAATAATAATAATAATAATCAAACTTGTTTCATATACAACCTCTTGAATTCCATAGACATCAACAAAGTAACTGATGCAAATTTTGAAAAAAAAAAACGGAAACCAGTTGATGAAAAAGGTGAAATTATTCCATGAGGAATTCAAGAAGGAAATAAGTTAACAAGAAAAATGAAAACATGGACAGTGTTGAAGAATCAGCAAAAGGAATTAGAGACAAAATAACATGGAACCGGTTGAGAAGTGATTTTTGAAGAGCTTAACTAAAAGCACTATAAAAGCAACTCAATATCAGTCTATCAGTTTAAATAATATCAACAAAGCTGTCAACAAAAAGAGATAACACAATAGGTAGGAAGTTCGATGAAACTACTGCTCACATTGTGAGCGTATGTCTAAGTTTAGCTTAGAACGAGTATAAAATATAGAGACATGAACAAGTTGCACAAATCATACATTTGTGATTGTATAAGTGCAGGTCAGTGGGAAATACAATGTTATAATCATAAGCCTGAGAAAGTCCCTGGATCAAAAACATGCGAGATGTTTTTGATTTTTTCAACAGAAGCAGATAAGAAACCGCAGTAAAACAAAAAGGATATGTTGTTGGAAGATATAGAAAAAGAAAAATATTATCATTAATACATCGTGTCATTTTCACACAAAGATAGAGAAAAAGGAAGGTGATAAAATAACAAACTATGATCCACTGAAGTCTAAAATCTTAAGACGAATATGGTCAAAATTATACTAATTTTTATTGGTATACTTGATGCGTTGACTGACAGAATAGAGACATGTATTTAAAAAAAAAAGAATGGCTATTATTGCCCACTGGAACTGTTGCAGAAAAAAGTCTATTGGAACCTTTTCCTATCAAACTGAGAACTCCAACTACAACTTGAAATATTGATGTCATCATGTGCCACATCTTTGAGATTTCCACTTCAAGACCATTGTATTTTGATATTATTATTATTTCCTTTGCTTTCTGATGTATACTTCTTTCCTTTCGGATCTCGACTAGTGACCTAAGGTCAGAAATAGCATCATGACATTTTCCGATGCAGTTTTGGAAAAATAACACATATATTTTACATAGACAAAGCCCTTCGTAAGGTGTGGGCTGTACTTGTGAGAATAGTTTTTGTATTTCTTTAAGGCATGGGATATCCGAAATCACTTCAATGAGTCTATTGGAACGTTTTCCAATCAATCCAAATGTCTCAACTTCAACTGTAAGTTTTGATATCCTCATGTGCCAATTTCTTCTGATTTCGATTTCAAAGTCCTTGTATTTTGATAGTTTTTTGTCAATAAGAAGGCACATTTTGTCTTTGCGGTCTCTAATCATGATATCTGGGCGATTAGTTTTGCTTGTTATCTCTTTGTGTATTGTAAGGTTATTATTATTATTATTATTATTATTATTATTATTATTATTATTACCATCATGACAGTAGTACGTCTGCTGTTGATGCTAATAATGCCGTCGTTTTGTTATAGTTGGGCAAAATGTGCTAGTTGGGTATTTCAAATTCGTTTTCTATTCTTACATGGAAAATACGAAATTGTAAGATTATGAAAAAGAGGGATAGACGCTTAGACTACCAAAGTATCCCTTCAATGAATCTATTGGAACCTTTTTCCAATGAAACCGAAAGCTCTAAATACAACTGAAATTATTGATGTCCTCATGTCTCATATTTTTTTTAATTCCGTTTCAAGATCATTGTATGGTTATTTTGAAGATCTTCAAAGATACATTACAGTCAGCAGGGACTGCCATAGCAACAAGGAGGCACCGTTTTTTGTGTTTTTATTATTATTATTATTATTATTTATTTTCTTAGATTTCTGGCGTTTACACATTTCTGTCCGGGTCCCTAAGCTTAGAAATGGCATCATGACACTTTCCACTGACAAATAAAAAAAAAAAAATACAAAGATAAAGCCCTTCGTAAAGTGTGGGCTGTACTTGTCAGAACAATTTTTATTATTATTATTATTATTTTTATTTTTATTTTCTTTGATTTCTGGCGTTTCCACATTTCTTTCCGAGTCCCGCCCTGGGACTTAAAAAAATAAAATAAAATTACATAGATATTATTATTATTATTATTACTATTATTTTTTTTATTATTATTATTATTATTATTATTATTATTATTATTATTATTAGACGCTTCAAATAACTGGTTTTGCGTTATTTAAACCAAATTCATGCGCCGACCAAAATCTCTATTAGAAAATGAAGTCTGAGATGTCAAGACTCAAGCGGATCAACCAATTCAAGTCAGAAGAGATGAATTAGCCCAGCATTATTGGCGCACTTTGGAGAAATTACACTTAGGTTTGAAGAATTGGGAAACTGAGGAAAACATTGAAACCTTTCAGACAACATCAATGCTAACTCTTCACAAAATAGTGGAAAGGAGGTAAGAATGATGAAGGAAATTGCTGACATTTGATCTCCAGTTAAGCCACCATTTATTGTTGTTGCGAAAATTTAATGAGTACAATAATAATATCTGCATTAGTTACAGTAATCATTGTGAAAATGTGCAAGATGTATGTCAAGTAGTATTGTAGAAATGCAAATGATTTGTTGTGTAGGAAAATCTAGGAAGCTCATCTCGCTGCTCATTAACAGTGTCATAAGTTCGATCTTCACTGAATGACATGGCACTTGTGCTCTTGTTTCTTGATAAGCTTAGTTTAGTAAAGCTCAGACGTCCTTATATTCTCCAATGAATCTCGTAGAATTCGAGTCTAAATAAAAGCCAGGATTTCAAATATTTATTTTCTCAATCGCCAGAACATTTGAGCTTGATGTATGCTGCATTATAATCTTCTTGTTTATATCTCTTTCATTACTGTGCACATGTTCGCACATGTCTGGAGGGCCATCCACAACACTTTCGCCACTTTTGTTGTAAGAATGGAAATCAACGGCATTGTAGTTTATGTTAAAAAGTTTCTATCAATTTAATAAACATAAAAATAACATTGTTTTCACAAGGGAAACGAAGAAATTTCATAAATATTAAACCAAACTAGTTAGGATTATATAATTTATGAATGTACATTTGTAGAGGGTGGAGCAAATGTTGTCGGGGGAGGGGGTAGGCAGGAGGCTAAAAGTATCCGGGGGAGGGGGTAAAAGTAAACATACACTTACATTTTTTAAAAAACATTTTATTACATTTATATTTATTTGTTACAATCATATTTGTTCAAATTTGTTTATGCATACGTGTTTAACAATTTACTTAGATTTTTAGCAAAGTTTACATTCTTAATCGCTCAAAATGTCCTCCTTCAACATTGCAACCTTCTTTGAACCTCTCCAGAACACTATGATACAAAGCAGGACACAAATCCCGGTCTATATCAATGTCAATAAATACATCTGAGATGTACTGTTTTAACGCGTCCACTGTGTGAAGATTTCTCTCATAAAAATTGTCTTTTCTTCACCAAGAAATCCATTGGTGGTGTTAGGTTAGGTGAACATGGTGGCCATTCGGTGCTGCCTCTTCTTCTGAACCAACGATGTGAAAAGGTTTGGTTATGGTAGGCCCTTACTGCCAAAGCATAATGGGGAGGTACTGCATCTTGTTGAAAGAACAGTTCGGCAAAGTTATCTCTAGTCGTGAAAAAATAGTGAACAATTGTAATCAACATTTTGGCCCACCATGTACAATGTAAGTTTCTTTTTAAAGACATATTACAACAAAAACATTAAAGAATCGCTACACAATTGCAGTCGTGTTTCAACGCATAACAATGCGTCTCCTCAGTGATTGTAAATTACTGATGAGTGAACTATTACTTGCGTTTTAAAAACAAAATACATCCTCTTTTGTGAAAAAATAACGCTTGAGGTCTTTACCCTGATCAACCAATCGAATACCTCTTACGTACGCATCGTACCTGGACATATACATATATATATATATATATATATATATATATATATATATATATATATATACGCACACATTGTGAAACGATAACCTGTTGATCTGTTCAATTACACACGACAACGAAATTACGAAAATCAAGGAAGAAAGGAAGAGGAGGTGAGGAAAGAAAGGTAGAAGGTTAGTAAGAAAACTAGAGAAAATCGAATAGAAATGAGGTTGAAAGGAAATTGGAAACGAATGGGAAAGATAGAAAGACCGGTTTAAGTGTCATTGGTTAAAATGACCTTTAAACATCTGATTTTCCAAAAAGACTGAATAATCACAATAAAAATGAACATGTTTTGGGACCAAATTGTATTTTGTTTGTACTAACTTAACAAGTATGTTATTAAGAGAGAGTGCTTTGTACAAATGAGGCTCATTGACCCGCTATCTTCTCCGTCAACCAGCGTGACATGTCAGTAACAAGATATTGCTTTCTGGTTGATTATTTGTGCGAAGTAAAAAAAATTCGAACCAAAAAAAGGAACAGCCACACTACACGTACAAATGATTTGATTATAGGGGTGAAGATATGTGAAGAGCCAACAACACTTTTTGGATGAGTCGAATGCAGAGAACTACTGTATATACTGTAACGCTAATATATATATATATATATATATATATATATATATATATATATATATATATATATATATATATATATACACTCCGCGTTAAAGGAAAAGTAAATATACTATAACATGGATTGATAGACATTTCTCAGAGGAATTCTTGATTATTCGGTTAGATTTGCGATGTAGATCGAGCCGAAAATATTTTACCACCTATTCATGAACACATATGCACAAACACAGACGCGCACACACTCCTGCGTTAGAACGTTTACGTGCGCCTGCATGCGTTTGTATGGTTTGAATGCATTTATATATGCGTATGAGTAATATAAAAGACATGAAGAAAGCTATACATATGCTTATATGAATACTTTCAAATCTTTATATGCGAATAAAAGGAAACATAAGAATATAATGTATGATAATTACAAACAGTTCTCCCTCTCTACATATATATATATATATATATATATATATATATATATATATATATAGATAGATAGATAGATAGATAGATAGATAGATAGAGAAATAAATATAACACACTGCCAGATATCAAAATAATCGATATAAGAAGAAGAAAGTATTAGTGGTTGTTTATTGCCAAATTACAATGTCAGTCTCTTGTTTGTTCCTGTTTTGCACATGAAAGGAAACATAATATAATGTATGATAATTACAAATAATTCTCTCTCTCTACACACACACACACATACATATATATATATATATATATATATATATATATATATATATATATATATATAAATTAGATAGATAGATAGATAGATAGATAGATAGATAGATTGTGCTTGTGTGTAATTGGGTATCGTCATAGGAAATAACACTGCAGAATGAATGATGGTCATCAATACATTTTTTCGCGATAACATAAGGAAGGAAACAGATACATAGTTTGCATTGTAGATTTTTATGGACATACGCTCTCTACCCGATATCGAACACTTCTTACATGAGGAAATTTATATATATATATATATATATATATATATATATATATATATATATATATATATATATATATGCACGCAATAGATAGACATAAAAGACTGCCAGTTATCAAAATAATCGATATAAGAAGAAGAAAGTATAAGTGGTTGTTTATTGCCAAATGACAATGTCAGTCTCTTGTTTGTTCCTGTTTTGCACATGAGCGAAAGTGAACTTTCCAATATGCTCAAGGCACATTACTTCTTGACAGTTTATGATTTATGAGCCTTTCTTTCATTTGCCTTTTTTCCCCCTTTTTCTCTGATTTCTTTTTAATTTAATATTAGACTATAATTTATCTATAAATGCTATGTGCATTTTCAGCCATACCGGATTATTATCTTGTGGAATAACATTTTGAAGGAAAAGATAAAAGGCAAAAGACATTCCAAGAATTTACAATTAACATTTTGAACAGCAAAAACGATAGAAAAAATATGCAAAAGTTCACAGAAGAAACAAATACAAAAGAAATACGTAAATGAATAAGTCTATTGAAATTGTATTAGAATTTCGCATGAGGAAAATTAAAATTCTAAAAGCATCTATTCTGACTCGTAGATTTTTTTGCCACAGCCTTTTTGCAAATGCGTTTCCATGTTTTCATTATGAATAATGTTAAAATGCATTGCCTGACTGACTTGGTATTTGGGATAGGCGTATATTTTTGTTCTGGGACTGTATACAAGTTTGGATCACTAAGTACGTAACCTGACAAAGTTTTATATTAATGTTGATCTGAATTTTTCAATGTATAATGGTTGAATAATGACATCAACGGAGAAACGCCGGATTAAGTGTATTGACAAGGAAAGAGATTATGGTGAAAAATATGTTTTTTGCAAAATAATTTTTTTCTCATCATAAGGCTACGGACTTATTGATGCAGCCATGTAAACATAAATAAATAGAGTTTACGGTGGAGGGAAAAAGTGTGCCTATTGTTAGATATGTGTGACTGAGTTTGGAGCTTACATATATATATATATATATATATATATATATATATATATATATATATATATATATATTGTATGTATGCAGGATGATTTAAGGCTCTTCGTTGGCAGCTCTGCGATAATTTTGTCGAGTTACAGCTGTGGTGCTTATGTGGATTAACACTCGCTTAACTCTTGCTCGTCTTCCTTCGCGTATTCTGTTGTTAACGTGTCAGGTTGTGAATGGAGAGTGTGAAAACAGTGACATGCACAAAATAACATTGAACAACAGACTTTGATACACGCAATGTAAAATTCATCTAAAAGCACAAAACAATGCACAACCGACAGCCAGGGAAGGTATAAATAACCACATCTATCTTTCTATCTATCTATCTATCTATCTATCTATCTATCTATCTCCGATAAGCACACAAGCTCACACGCACGCTTGTGTGCAAATGTACGCACACATATATATTTAGATAATAATCGTTACAAGGTTTAATAATTAACCCTTAGCTGGGGGATGGAGAAGAGAGTTAAGCTTACCTTTCCCAAGGGAATATGCGCGTGAATATAACGAATCCAACTGAAATTGGAACTTGGTTCTGCGATGATGAATTCCCCGCCATTATCTATTTTCATCACCCGCACATCTAAGAAATTCGTAGACTGACACATAATTATTCGATAAATTTAACTGTAATTAATGTTTGATCTTACATTTTCCAATTAATTAAGTGCAATAACAAGAAAACTGATAATATGTAAAATAAATATCGTTTAAAGGGAATCATTTTACGTTGAGGCTACGATATATATATATATATATATATATATATATATATATATATATATATATATATATAATTTTTTGACAAATGTCACAGTTAAATTTCTAATTTCGACACGAACTCATTTTATATACCGGGGTTGAATAAGACTGAAGGAGTTTTCATCGGTTGAAATAGGTCTATTCTCCATATGAGGTAATTTTGGATTTTTTTATGTGCTAACTTACATATATGTATATATGTGTGTGGGTGGAATATATATATATATATATATATATATATATATATATATATATATATATATATATATATAGAATCTAAATGAAATCAGCTAGATAAAAAAAAAGTAAAATTTAAATTCGCAGCATCCCACGTCCGCGCACATGTTTTATCGCACCAACATAAGAAATTTCTTCCGATGAAGTCCTTTATGAAGAAACGCGTCACGAGAAAACTTTTTATACTTTGCCATACAATTTTATCGAATATACTCCCACACACTGACAAATATATATGCGTGTGCGTGTTTGTGTGTCTGTGCGCGTGTGTGTAACGTTTTTAAGGACTACCCAATCCTGTTTTGCCTAAACGAGCTTCAATTAAACACCGCTAAATCGACGTTGATATGAAAATGTCTTAAAACAATGTTTGTAAGTATATTTGAATGTTTTCCATTTATATGTGTGAGTGTTTATCTGTATTTATATGTCTATTATTTTGTGTGTTATAATTATGGCAAATACACACATAGATGAACATGTGTTAGGGTTTGACGTATCTATTTCCATATGAATAAATATATTTATTTAAATGACCTTTGCTGTACAGTGAGGCTGTAATAAATCGAGTGTAAGCCCAAAATTATTCATCCTTTCGCCATAACATAGCTTTAGGTTTGTTACACTGCCATCTGTTCATACGTGCTTATAGTTGGTTCTACTGTTGTCACTCCTCTTTCTGCTGCTTGATGCACACTGCTAGCGGAGCGGTCATGTTTAAACTGTAACAGCAGCAGAAAACCTGGCGGGATCAAGCTCAAACTACATTCACGTGACCGCATAAGTATCAGGAATAAGCACGCAGGAAGGCGGTGTGACAAACATGACGATAAATTATGGAGAAAATACGGATAATTTTTTTTACTTACCCCCGTACAAATGAAAGCGCATATTGCATTCTCAAGTAGCAGATTACAGAATATATATATATTTTTAATGGAATTCTTCCTCCAAAAGATCTTATCGATTAATTCAGGCCAGTATTTTTTTTTTTTTTTTTTTTGTTAATTTCACAGTTCATTAATAAAGAGCTCAAACTTCACATGGTATTGCCAGTTTTGTTTCAGATTCAGTAAAGTAAATATAAACAGATTGCCTTTGAGGGTCTCGCACACCATTGATGGTGCGGTTGATCCTTTCTAGATGCTCAACGTTTGTGACCTTGTGCCAGACTAAGCCAGTATGTATATTTAGATGAATTTCTTCAATGATGAAATACAGTATAAAACCGATTTGTTCAATAGAGTATTTCCTTCTGCGGTAGACCAGTTGTCATCCAAGGTTACATAACTGGGAGGAGAAGAAGAGGATTCATACATTTCCCAAGGTTATTAGTACGTAAGTGAATGTAAGGTATTCGACTGGAATTCGAACTCAGCTCTCCGATTCCTCAATTCGAGCCGCCATCCATTACTCCATCGTGACAGGCTTATTAAATACTATGAGCCTCTGCTAGAACGATGTTTAGTTATCTGCTCATTAGTCTCGGATTAATGAATTTATGATTTAGTGACGTATGCTGAAATTAACAAGGTTTATTAAATATTTGACAAAAAATCAGTGATGCTACCTTTTTGGATTCATTGATTTTCTTTTTAACATTTATCAACCCCTTGTCAAACGTATTTTCGATTTTATTTATTTTTTTGCAATGAATATTGAATCAGCAATTTTTTTTTTACAAAAATCAACAATAATGAATAGTGCATTAGCAATGTTTTAAGAAAAACAATGACATTTACAGATATATGTCTTACTATTTAAATCATAGGTGTCGGGGAGAATATGGATACATTTCGCAAGAATATTGGACTTAAGTGAATATAACGAACCCAACTGGAATTCAAACTCGGCTCTTCGAGTTTTCATTCCGAACTGCTATCACTTACGACACGCGTTCACCCCACTTTGCTTTGGAAAACTTTTAAATAAATGAATTTTATCATTATTGCCTATATACGATGTCAAACTTTATTATGCAAGTCAAACGTTTTCATTGAAAAATTAGTATTAATCAATCAATATTGGTAAAAAATAGATGAGAAATATATAAAAAAATATATATTTTTTAAAACTTTCTTATGCAATCCAAAGGTTGCTCAGTATATTGTAAATAAATGTATATAATCATATTGTTATTAATATTTATTTTGCAATTCTAAATACATCAATATTGTCATGGGTCTTAAGAAATATATGAAGCGTTCGACGGGGGAAGGGCGTATTCAACAAAAGATCGAAAATTTCTTTTTTCACTGCAAATTAATCAAGATATCATATCCAATTATTAAAAAAAAAAAAAAGAGCCAATTACACAATATTCAACTCAATTTACGTTTATAGTTCATAACCATGCAATCAGATGAGGTAACATAAACCGTAGATTTTTCTGCAGAATATCATTGCATTATTGTTACATAATTATAGTGAAATCATGAAGGTTTTTTTTTTGTCAAAAGCATTTTATTTTTGGTCATACTAATTTAAAATTTTCCATTTAACAGGCTTTAATTTTAAATGGAATAAGATCATTCTAAATTTCAGAATTTTGCTATTGCTCATTAAAATAACTGAAAGAAATCAATTTAAAAACAACAACGGAAAAGAGAGGTAACAAAGCGGAAACAAAATAGTTCCAGTTTGTGCAACTTCCGAAACTTAGCATTACAACTAAAGTATTCTGAAAGGCTGCCAATAACAAAGGAAAAAATGAAAAATACCTAACAACAAATTGAATACAGCATCAAAATTTATATCACTTTTTTGTTATTCAACTTAATACATATTTGCTAACAATGTTTCCATAAAACTTTCCGGCAATTAATTCTTAATAATTATTATTATTTTTATTATTTTACTTAAGTGTAACGTAGTCCTAAATTTACAATTCCTTACGGCTAATCATGAAAATACATGTTGATTAAAACTGCCTAAAACCATTACCAAATTATCAATGTTGAATACGCCCCTCCTCCGTCAAACAGAAATAAGAAAATGAAAAATTACTGAGGGAATGTACGGAAAAATTGAGCAATAACCAAAATAGAAAGCAAAGTCAATGAAAAAAAAGGAACAAAGAATGGTTTTAAGAATAACACGGAAAGAGAATTTTCAATCCTCTAATTCCGAGCAAGAGGAAAATGCCACTAGGATGCCCTTGGTTACTGAGAGTGAAAGACTTTAGCAGGGAGAATTAAAGAAAAGGATAATAAAGGAACAGATGGCGATTGATGTTACATTTAAATTTTTTTAAATTTTACGTGGCAGAAAATCGAAAAAGCGGAAGAGAGTTCCACAGGCGAGAGGTGCAAGAAAAGTAGATCGTAGAATAGAACTGACAGATGCATCTTGTTAGTTCAATAATAAAATGGTGAGGCACAGTTGTCTATCTAGTAACATGCTGAAACACATAAAGTCGAGGTTCTAAAGAGAACAGGTCATCAGAATAATTGCAATAGAATTATTTGTAGAAAAAACAGAGGGAATCTAAGTCACATCGCTGATAAAGTGACTGAAGTTTTGCGAAAAATGACTAACAAGAAAATATTTGAAGGAAATACGAATGTTATATTACGAACATTGGACACGGAATATTACGAACATTGGACACGTAACATTAAGAAACGCAAGCAAGCAAACTACAACATTTAAGTAAACATCAGCAAATCAAATACGTAAGTTGGGCAAAGAAAGACATCATCTGATTTCGCAACAGTAATTATAGTGGTGTAATGTTGATGGATCAGATGGGTAGACTAGAGAAATAAATAACAGAGAAATAGTATACCAACCCGACATAGAATATAGGATAATAAATGGGATAATGTTTTAGGTTCTTATTAAAGCCATTAACATTCTAAATATTTTCATAATTGATGATTGTGTCAAGAAAAATGCAGAGAAATGTTGCAATTTTTTGGAGTTATTTTGAGTGAGACAGGTCGTAGCGAAGAATGTAAATAATATTTTCATGCAAGAATTTGTTTCTTCACATTTTTGAAATCAACCAGTTGTTTATTTTAATAAAAAAAAACTATTTCAAAGATACTGAAATAAATGGAATAACTTCTAGCTTCTCCTCAAGATATAAAGTAAATATGAAACTAGTGCTCCATCATTAAAAGAGATTGATAAAAGAATGGTAATGGAAAACAATGAAGGTCTTTGGAAAGCAATATAAATTACTGAAATTACAAAATAACGACCAGTATTCATATTTATGATATTTACTGTAATGTCTTGATAAACTTGATAATCTCAAATATTTAACGATGCGATAGCGGGATTTTTGCAGATATTTTGTTGCCGTCTAACTTGCCATAAGCTTATTCAATCATTAATTTAAGAATTAAGATTAATCAGAAATTTTAAATAAGAAAACCTTGAAATATTCATTGGTTAAAACTAGTTATTATTATCTTTATAGAGTACATAGAAACTACGCCGATCTTCGTAAATAATAGGGGCAGGCTAGGTACTTTATTTCAGGTAAAACAACCAATATGGAAGAACAATTCTAAATTCAAATTCAGTCTAAATAGGTGTAGTCTCCATCAGACTATCTTGTCCTTGAGTTAGCCAATATAATAGCGACGACTGTAGTTGTGCCACTACGACCAAATGTGTCACTGGACATAGGACCCTGATATTCTTCATATTGGAAGCGTATCTGCAAGAGGCAATCATTGTGTATCATTTATTAAATGATTTTCAACCAATTATTACACGTAGTTTTAGTTATTTTTCATTCTCTTGCTTCGAGGTTATAATTTGTTCACTCTTCTTCTTATGAAGGATGAAAAATGCATCTACAATGTTGTTTCGTAAAAGTTCCTTTTGGTTTTTCTATTATTCTATATAAATTTCTATGCGTTTCATATTCTATATTAGGTTGTTTTGAAAAAAATGTTCAGTTTTTGAATCAAAGTTTTTTTTTTCCTGAAATAATTTTTTTAAACAATATTTGAATTTGTCAGAATACGAACAGTGTATAAATTTATTTCATTGGATTACAAGGATATTTATGTCTTTACCATAAAATATTGAATGCATTTTTCTTTTGTAATCTTTGAGGATTTAAAGATTGTCTTGACGGTTGAAAATTTGGTAGTCACTGGAGACGAAATCTGGAGAATATTGTGGATGTGGTAATGTTTCGTTTCCCAAACTTGGTAAGCTGTTGCAGAGTCATCCTAGAAGCATGCCAAACATTGGACTTCGTCGATTAACCAGTGCCAGTCCAATTTTGCTTATGTGAAAATGAGCATTTCATCCAGTTGCTGATACTAAACTTCGTCAGTGAGGCTCTTTTAGATTACAGAATGCTGTAATGAGTAATGCCAATGGTGGGCATTCAACCATAAAACTCTCTTGGCGTCATTTTGGTTTTGGAAAATGTTTGAGTCTTTCCTTATAGACAAGATATTGGGTCGATCGTTTGCGATTATGATAAATAATCTATTCCCATTACATGTCACTATTCGATCAAGAAATGGACCATTCAAATTTCGAGGTAATGTGGAATCTATTTCCTCACCTTGTCATCTTTTTGAAAAATGGTTCGATATTGTTGAAATGCTAACACCCATTATCTGAGATATTTCTCTGACACTTTGACGTGGTTTGTGTTCGACTTGTACTTTCAGATGTTGAATGTCAAATTCAAATGGACGTCCTCTACTAGTGTGATACCAGGATGAATGTGATATCAGAGAAACAGAAAAACAATCATGAATTTAAAAATATGGAGTTCGACATTGACATAAAAACAAACCTAAAAGAAGTAGATTTCATAGATGTCACACACAACCTAAGAAATGGTACATATCAACCATACAGAAAACCCAACGACAAGCCACTTTACTTGCACACATCTTCCAACAGCCCATCCTCAATAATCAAGCAGATCCCATAATCAAATAACCACAGGTTATCTGACTATTCTCCAAATAAAGACATCTTCAACGAAAGCAAAAAAGGAGGCAAAGTGTGCTAAAGTGGTGGATTTTGTGGATTTTCAGCAATACTCACACACACCACGCAATTAAAAAATCCAACAAAGAAAATCATGTGGTTCAACACACCGTAAAACAAAAACGTAAAAACAAACAGAAGAAAATATTCATTAAACTGATACACAAACACTTTCAGCATCAAACCACGATATTCAACTGTAACACAATAAAAATCAGGTACAGTTGCACCGAGAACATGACACAAATAATAAAAAAACCAACAGAAAAATAGACAGCAAGCCACTCGCACAAACCAAAACCAATCTGTAACTGCAGAGCAAAGAACGAATGCCCCTTAAATGGAAATAATATAATATACCAAGCCACTGTAAAATCAACAGATAAAGAAGAAAAAATATACATAGGAGTAACTAAGGTACCACGGAAACAGAGAAACTATGCACCAAAACATTCTTTGCAAATAGTAAATACGCGACAATCACAATGATTTCTAAACATATGTGAGAAATTAAAATTAAAAACAACATCAGCCTACAACAATAAATCCAAATTCTGAAAAATTTTGGGGAAAATATCTATCATCACCTTTCCAGATCAACATAAATTAGTAAATAACCGATCAGGCCTCATCTCAAAATGCAGAAACGAAAACAATATTTTACTAAGTTCCATAAAAATCGAAAATAAAACGGAAGATTGTGTGAAGTACAGGGTCCAATGGCTATGGGCATCTTATATTTTTAATTTCGCACATGCGCCTTCTTGGTTTTTGATTTTATCGACTGCACAGTACAGTAAGTGCAGTTATGCACCTGAATGAGAAATAGAGCACAATGACGCAATTTACTCCACCAGAAATTTGGAAACGGCAAGCTGTACTGCTTGGCATTCGCACCGGAAGTGTCAATATGAATATTTTAGAGTGTTTGGAGTGAGCACTATATTATGACTCTATTTATCTTCGCAGATGGTTTCAGACTCTACACGGAGGCCTACATCAAATTCCTTGAGGAGGTATTGCTGCCCAGGTTCAAGAGGGCGACTGCTGGAAGAACCTATGTCTGGCAACAGGACTCTGCACCATTTCATACTAGCAGGAGAACCTAGTCATGGTTGTGAGACAATTTCTTCGAAGACATCACCCCTTACATCTGGCCACCTAACTCCTCAAACTGCAACCCCCTTGATTATTATGTGTGAGTTGTAGTTGAGCAAGAGACCACCAAAACTCTTTGTAGCACCAAAGATGAACAGAAGGCAAGGATTATGGCAGCATTCACCAAATTAAACAAGAGCGTCCAGAAGAGATGCAGAAAATTCCGACGTCGTCTGGAGGCCAATGGCGATTTTACTGAATAAAATTACTCTTTCGTATTTCAAGATATTTTAGTGTAATATTTGTAAATATATGAGATGTCTGCGTTATTTTCGTATTTGTGTAATTTTTACAATTCATGTATCGTACCTTATATATATATATATATATATATATATATATATATATATATATATATATATATATATATATATATATATATATATATTGTATGTGTGTGTGTGTGTGTGTGTGTGCAAATATGTGTGCAAATATATAGAAAATAGGAAAGAACAGGTAAATAATCCGTTCGTTTGAGGATGAAACAGCGCTTGATACTTTTATTCAATCTAATTTTAATAATTATATTGAAGTTTTTGTCTCTTGTTTTTGAAACGTGAGATCTCTTATGTAGCGAAGGAATCATATTTTTTTTAAATAATTATATATATATATATATATATATATATATATATATATATATATATATATATATATATATATATGTCAGTGTGTGTTTTTTCAAAATCAGTATTTTGTAAGTAGTCTACAAAATTCTTTCCTTGACTTTCTTATTTATAAATATCATCGATGACTCCTTTACAATTTTTTAAAACTTAGGCTACTTTCTCATGAGTCCTTTTAATGAAAGTATCTTCACCCATTTCGCTAATAGCATGTAAAACTATTAAGTTTGTCCATCGAAAAGCGTAGAATATTTTAGCGTCGGGAACTGGGACAGCAAAGTCTGAAGCACCAATGTTGAATGACATAATGGCTTACACTGACCTCAAAGCCTATAAATCATAATTGATGGCCAGTGATTTATTTTCGAATAGGCAGAGATAAACATCTGTTAGAGCAAATTTGACTGATAGAGGTGAGAAGAAAAAGGAAGAAAGAAGTGGTAAAGAAATTTGAGAGAGGAGAAAGAGAGTAGAAGAACACGGATTTGAAAAAAGTGAATTTAAAAGGAAATAAATAAAAAGGAACAAAAAAAGTTGCCAAAAAAAGGAGAATCAGAATCATGATCATAAAATATAATAATAATAATAAAATGCATGTAGAATTAAAGATGAGATATTCAAAACTGGATAACAGTCGCCGAAGTCGTAGTAAAATGAAGCTAAAGTAAGAGATGTAGTGGTATGAGGGGGAAGTTGTGGGAGGAGAAGATTATGGCCCGAGCGTTTCTTTCATAGTCAACAATTTTCATGAATCACCGTCAATGTCTTGATAGATATATATTTTCCCATTCTAATTTCATTTATTGTTATGATGAAAACTTCAATTTGAAAATTTCCCTGTTGAAATCAACTTACTTTAATCTTATGTTTTGAATAGATAAACGCATGTCTATTTAAAATTGATTAGAGATTATACACTTTTTATTCAAAAGTTTGTTTTGCCTAACAATCCAGTGAGGAGATTTTCACTTTTGACTCAATTTTTTAATTTCGATTTTAAAATTTTGGTTACAGTGCGCCAGTATTACAGGCACAACTTTTCTATCACGTTCCACGTTTTTCTCAGCTCTCAGGTGAAGTCCTGATATTTTTCCATTTTGTTTTTATTTTATGTTCTTCAGCTTATGGTCCACTGGTCTAGAAACATCCATTACCTGACAGGTGTTCTTTTCCTCGTTTACGTTTATCAGAATCAGCTTTCTTCTTTGTCCGTTCTGGGTGGACTAGATATCTAACTTCCTGTGGATTTTTTTTTTTTTGTCGCAATTTCTGTTTACATAGTCGAACTGAAATCGTTTTCACAATTTTATGTGTATATCTCAAAGCAATCACGTCTGGTTTTGTATTACGATTCGGCCAACTTAATGTATTCACTTACAGCCTCATGTTTAGTGACATTTTCAAATACCAGAAATTATTATTATAGGTGTTGTCGTTGTTGAAACCAGCAGCAAAGAGAAAAATTGGTAGCTCAGCACAGGTGTTAAATGGGCAAGTGTCTAAAAGAAAGAAATAGTTGATATTTATCGTTTCCTTCAAAAAATAAGGAATTTAATTTTTGCCCGAAGACTCCGATGATTCGCATACAGTCAAAATGCCAAGGTTTTGAATGCCAATATTTTGGGACAAGCAGATATAGACTGAAGCAAAACAATTTTTCAAACTCTTTTCTATTCATTTATATTCTTCTTTTATTTTGTGAAAAGTAGCTACGATGACAGTGGTCAAAGGAAAAAAAATAAGCGACGCAAATTGGGGAGATAGAGACAGAAAAGAATAGCAGGAGTAAGATGGCTGATTTTACAAATTGTTGGGTTTTGTAAATTGATGTTTATGGGATACCCAGGGTAAATCAAACTCAGTACTCTGTAGTAATGGTCAGCCAGAGTAGCCTTATTTACCATTACACTACATCGAAACGACTGAAGGAGAAAGAGCAGTGGAAAAACTAAAATGTAGCAAATAAAACGAAGAGAATGCAGAAAGATGTTGACAAAAATAATTGACTTTTTTGACTTTGAGAAGATACAAAAATAAAGAGAAATACGCAGGTACATCAGCAAATTCGTAGTCTAATGATAAAATTGCATTTATTTTACACAGTAAATATTCATAATTTAACATAATTTCCTTCTTTGTCAATGCATTAAATTCAACGATGAGCATTAATCTATTAAATCGAACAGTATACAAAAGATAAATCAAATCAAAATTCATCTAATAACTCGTTCTGTCTCCTTAGCAGTATTTTATCATATTCCCTCAGTAATTACTCTTTCGTCGTAGAGGTTTTATTGCCTTGTTCGGAGTGAAATGATTAAAAAGAAATTAAATTATTTCCAGAAGTTAAGACGTAATCAAAAATTAAATAATTGCGTTTAATTTATTTGCATTGGGGTAAAATTTATAATTTATTTTGGGTTGCCTCCCTTGAGTCTATTTTGTCCATAAACAAAAACAAAAAAGTTCGTACTTTACGGACAGTGATCCGCCTTTTTAGGAAGTCCCTTCGAGATATCTGCAAGAAAAAAAAAACGTTTTAAATTCTTTTATTTATTTATTTGGGCCTTGTTTCTTATATTTGCAATGCAAGCGAAAGGAAAATGAAATCAGGTGAGACAATACGAAATACACATCGATGGAAAAGAGACAAATTGAGTCACAGGCAGCGTCGAAGTCTAACAGAAATGTGGTAAGTTGCAGCTACCGAAGATTTAAAAAATTGTAACAAAACAATCCGCTGATGAAAAATCGTAGAAAGCAGATCTGTCTGAAAAGAATCGCCCTCTAGTAAGGTCTACTTAAAATTCACCCCCATTCTGTGTCCGTTGTTAAAATAATTCTTAAACCCTGTTATTCATTTCAAACTAATTTCACGAACCGATAGATAGATAGATAGATAGATAGATAGATAGATAGATAGATAGATAGATAGATAGAACCAGGCTGAGATAGACAGATAGATAGATAAATAGATTGTGGCAGACTGATAGATAGATATTCAGATAGATAGATAGATAGATATAGATAGATAGATAGTCTGGCATCTACCATTGTCTGGTATACGTGAATCTCCAACTCAATTTTAATGATCGAGGAGAATAGCTTCTTTAACACTGTTCTAAACACACACACACACGCGAGCGCACGAGCGCACACACACACACACACACACACACAGAGTACCTATCTCGACAAGTCATGGGTTAATTCTTTATCTTCTATATTTTCATAATTTCCATTATCTATTCTTCCATATCACACACCTTATTTATCATGAGCCTTTTAACAGAGTAATTCTCTACATTGATTAGCTCTCAAGTCTTCTATTCGGTCAACTTTAGTATTAAAAAATTAAACATGACATGCTGTAATGTTTTTTCAAAAAGCATTCTAAATCAGTAATTTCAAAATAACATTATTCAGTAATCAGAGAATTTTCCCTGAGTTTTTATAAGCTTAAGTGACATTTCATGTAAATTATGTATTCTGGCGTAAAAGAACGACTCCAGTCTGATGAATATTCGAGAAATTATTTGACATTGCCAATCATATAAGCAGTATTGGATGCAACGAAAGAAGTACGTATTAAAATTTCACATCACCATGAAGATTTTGTGTGAAACATTTTCATTAAGAACAAATTTCGTCATACATCAAATTTACTTGTAGATTTAATTGACGATAAATAAGTTTTTCTGAGTTGAAATGTGTAATTCAAATTAGCCAATTACTCATTTTAGCTTTGCACAGCAAGAGTGTGTCCAGATTTCAACATTTAGCCATATCCTCTTTTCATGCCACCAATTTCAGGTTATAATGTTCAAAGATGTTTTAAATATAAACATGGTTCTCTTTAATTTGCTTTTTCATAATAAATCCATCTTTTATTTCCATTGGATCTCATCTCCTCTGAATAAATAAAATCCGACTGCCTTAATGATTATCAAATTTCTTTTCGCTTAGTTCATCATTACATCATTTTTCCTAAGGTCTGTACAACACCTCATAATTTTCACTTTTTTATCAAATAGTAAATAGCTGAGTTTATGTCAAAGATATTTCTAAGATTTCCCTAAGATCTTATAAAAGCCTATACTGCGAAACTTTATATCAATTTATTATTTGATTTATAATAATACTATCTACCTGTACATCAACATAAACAGTGAGTTTTTGACATAGCAAACATTGACTTGAAAATAACTCCTTTTCTATTCGCCTATCTACCCTTTTTGAAAGCATATATCATTTCTCTATTTTTATTAAAGTATAATTTACAAGTACTGGTACTCTAGGTTGTCTGGCTAAACAATGACCTACCGAGTACATCACATAAACTCAGGAGACATTTTTGAGCCATTTTAAAGCAAAATTGAAGAATATTATCAAATACTCTTCTTTTACATTATTTAAATTTTTCAGACTGTTATTCTCATCTTCATTGCCATATCATAACATTTCGATTGTTGTACGCTCCGGCCTTCTTCAGGTGATTGGAATTTCAAGGACACGTGGTCCAGTGGATAAAAGCGTTGGCTAGATCCAGTGACTAGACCCAAAGAGTTGTGATTTTAATACCAGGCTACAGCTGCTGTAAACCAAAATTTGAAGAGTTGAATTAAAGGGAAATAACTGAGACATCCGGTAGAGACATGACACGTGGAACTAGAACAATCTACTCCGGTGGGCGAAATAAAGACTTCGTTTCGAAATTCTAATCACCTGAAGAAGGTTGGAGATTAACAGCCGAAACGTTGTGAATAAGGCAATGAAGACGAGTATAACACTCCGAATAATGTAAATAATGTAAGTAACCATAATACCTCATCTCAGAAATATAGACAGATACTTTTTTTTGTTCCTTAGGAAAGTCTCTTTTCTAATTCTTTCACACCCATTAAACTCTTGTGTCTTAACCCTAGAACGGTAACCATCAATTAAAGTTACACCACCACTAAGCATGGGTATATCATACCCGATTTTGAAAATATCAAAAATAAATATTAAATATAAACCTTTATTTGAAATATTTTACATGCAGGCACTTATAAACTTTGTACTTTGAATTAACATTAATAGGAACTGAAATACATATTATTTAGGTAAGAAAATCAGGTACTGAAAATTGTAATTAAAAATAGGGAAATTTGCGCTGGGTACTATATACCCATGGTTAGTGTTCTAGGGTTAATGGATTTATTGCTTTGTTTGAATTGAAATCGATTGATCAAATTTTCTCTCTATGGCCATCAAGATGTGATTAAATCTACAGTAATCTACTAAATTTAAAAGGAATTTTTTTACAAATCTTTTCCCGAGTTTTAACTTTGAATTATATTGATGGAAAGAATTTTTTTGAAAATAGTTGTCATAATACGTAGGATGAAAAAAAATTGATTAATTCGACATTAGCTTTTTGAATTGTAAAAGAAATATTTTCTTTAGTGTTCATTTATTCTTCTTTATTCTTTCATTTTGTGGTTAGTTCACCAAATATTATGTAGCGTGCGTTGTTGAAAAATCTGTGTGAATCTACCCATCCACCGCGCCCAAAATAAGATAAACCCTAATTTACTTTTTGCTTAGATTAATTTGTTTTTATAATTCTTTATTTTGTCAAATATATTTTCTGGTAAAATACAGATGACTTATTCTTTGCTTAATGATTATAAACTTGATGAAGGCTG
Source organism: Acanthosepion pharaonis (assembly GCA_903632075.3). Classification (NCBI taxonomy): domain Eukaryota; kingdom Metazoa; phylum Mollusca; class Cephalopoda; order Sepiida; family Sepiidae; genus Acanthosepion; species Acanthosepion pharaonis. The sequence continues at coordinate 192,270 of CAHIKZ030002079.1, read as the reverse complement.
AAGAATTGAACAGCCGAAATGCGACTGGATCAATGTCAAGGAGACTAAGAAAGTTTGGTGTCCAAATAAAAATTTAGACGTTAATTTTGATTCCTATTTGTTTGTATACAAATCGATTTTCTGACTGATAGACAGGCAGGATTTGTCTTCTATATAAAAAAATGTCTATTCTTATTATCCGCTTCTGCCTCTTTTTGAAATATGTTTGACTTCAGGCGAATTGATCCAGAGCGGCTCGCAATTTTAGTCACAATCATATTCGTCGTGGAGGGTAAAAACAAGTAAGATAGGTAGGTAGGTAGGTAACTAAACTAGTATGTAGGTAAGTAAGAAAGATAAAGCAAGTGTTGGGTATTTTCCCCAAATACACTCCACCCTTTCAACCCCTGAGTATGACATCCGGCCCCGGCCGAACATAGTCCTAATCAATATCAGATTAACTTGTATATTTAGCTTGGTTATTGGCAGTGATACTATACTGCCGTTACAATCCATACGCGCGCGCACACACACATGCGTACACATATACAAACACATGCATACATACACGCAAACACTCATACAATAACTTTCTCTCATCGCTTATCCACACACGCACGCATACACAAACACGTTGAAAATATCTACACACCCCACCTGCCGTCCTCCTTACAACAGATGGTGTTTGCTCCTCTGAGCGGGAAGAAAAGGGGTCGGCGTGACAAGAGAAAGAATTGCCATGAGAACGGGGGTCGAGGTCGGGATGCGGAGACGAGTCGCGCACCTCCGACAGAGGCACGGGAATATGAATCGTGGCGTCTCATTATATTCGAATTTACAGTAGCGGGCAAATCCTTACAGTCGACTGTGTTTTTACGCATCGCTTATCTGCAGCATGAAGGAAAAGAACAGGGCTCCAGTTCTCCACAATTTCATTCTTTATCCGTTCTTTTTTTTTTCTTTTTTTTTCTTTTTTCATTCTCCTAACGTCATTCATAGACATTTTCACAAACACACTATCAAACACGCACACTTTTCCTCTTTCACTGAAGAGTTTATTTATTCTCATACTGAATATTGTATCTTTTTTATCTGCTGTTCTTGTTTTAATACTTTATGTTATTTTATTTTATGTCGTTGTGGTGGGGCAGTTTATAAAGCTTTGCTACACTAGCCTTGCGAAGATACCTTCTTAAAATAACCCGAGTTCCGGCTTAAAATCGTTATTTATTTCTTTACTTATATTTATCTATCGTTGTCCGCCTCTCCGTTTACATCTGACGATGTATTGGTCAAACCTTTCTTTTTTCTCTATTTTTCTTTTTTTTTCCTTATATTTTGTATTTATTTTTAATTCATTTTTTTCTTTCTTTCAATTCATGTATTTTCTTTCTTTTTAAAATGTATTTGTTTAACACCATTCTTTCTTTATTCCTGTTTTTCTTTCAATTTTTGTTTTCTTTCTTTTTTATGTTTTATTTACCAATATTTCTTTCTTTTTTTTATTTTTCCTTCCGTCTTTTAAAATTGTAAACTTTCAGTTTCATTTAACTTTTCTTTATTTTACTTTGTTCAATCTTCTTTCTCATTTATTTCAGATTTTTAAAAATTTTTTTCTTCTTTTATTATTTCACTTTTATCATTCTTTCCTTCTTCCCGGTTTTTATCATTAATCTCTCTACACTCTATTCATTCACTTTCTTTAAATACCTTTTCCCCTCTTTTGCATTCCTTGCCTTTTTACTTTCTTTCATTTTTCTTTCATTAATTCATTTTTCTCAATTCCTTTAAATTTTTCACTTTTCTTTTTCTCTCTTTTTATATTCAGTTTTTCTTCCTCTTTAATCTTTCTTTATTGTATTTTTTATTCATCTTTCGTCGCTCTTGCTGTCGCCACCAATGGACGCCTCAAATCATTTAAAATTTACTTACCTTCCTAAATGTCTTGCTGCGTATTTCTTTTTCATATCTATCTAACATGGGACCAAACTGCCTGCATACGGATAGAAAATGAATTCCGTAAATGTACAAATATAGAAAGCCGTATAAGACGAGGATGTTATCTCTCAATTAATTTATTATTTAGTGAGACGATTTAGAGAGGGTTAGAAATCTAACCAATATTTTGGTGGCAAAAAACTTAATATTAGACACGCAAATGAAACTATGTTGATAGACACAGAATGGAGACTTCAAGAACTCCTACAGAATATAGTGAAGGAAAGCGAGAAAGAAGGATTACAAGAAGAAGGACTGCATTTTTGTCTGCAATATGGAAAAGTGCAACAGGCACATTACAAAATAAATACGCCAACAATTTAGATAACTGGGAAAAGTTTTAACAAAAAACAGAAAATGCGACTGATAAATCCGAAGGTGCATTGGGATAATGAAAGATGCCATTCCAAAAACTAAGCCTTTTTAAGAAACATGAAAGTTCCAACAGAAAAAAGAAAGGTATAATGAATTGTTATATAATATTCTTATCTTCTGAAAGTTTTATTCTAAAATTGGACATTATTTTCCGAACAACCAATGCATTGTTAGTCCTCCTATATAAATAAAAATCCATGACTTCTTTATATATATATATATATATATATATATATATATATATATATATAAGCTTTGACGGTGCAGAGACCTGCAAAATTATAGGTATGTACTTACTACATGAACTAAACAAAATAATAGATAGAAATGACACAGGTCTCTACAAGGACGACGGTCTCATCATCTTAAGAAACTGTAACAAACAAAACACAGACAGAACTAGAAAAGCAATAATAAAGATTTTCAAAAATAACGGATTCGACATAGATATAAAAACTAACCTAAACGAAGTAGATTTTCTAGATGTTACTTTCAACCTAAGAAAAGCACATATAAACCATACAGAAAACCCAATGATAAACCACTCTACATACACACATCTTCCAATCACCCGCTTTCTATAATCAAACAGATATCAAAAGTGATTAACCGCAGGCTTTCCGACAATTCCTCCAATGAATCCATATTTAACAAAGGTAAGAAAGACTACGAAACAGCCTTAAAAGATAGTGGATTCCCCGCAACGAAAACAACAAAAGGAAAAAAAGATAATATGGTTCAACCCATCGTACAGCAAAAACTTAAAAGCAAACGTAGGAAAAATATTCTTCGAACTCTTACACAAACACTTCCCGGAATCAAGCACCCTACACAAAATATTCAACAAAAACGCAGTAAAAATCAGTTGTACCGAGAACATGGCACAAATAATAAAAAAGCTCAACAGGAAAACTATCAGCAAACCACACAAACAAATTAAACCCATGTGTAACTGCAGGATAAAGAACGAATGTCCCTTAAACGGTAATTGCTTACAAAACAACGTAATATACCAAGCCACGATAAAATCACCAGATAATGAAGAAAAAGTATACATAGGAAAACCGGAAGGACTCGGGAAACAAAGAAATTATGCACACAAAACATCTTTCACAAAAAGTAAATGCGCGAACAGCACAATGCTTTCTAAGTATATTTGGGAAATTAAAAACAAAACGCACATCACAACAAAACTATCTTGGAAAATAAGGAAAAGATCATCAGCCTACAACAACCAATCCAAACCTTGGAAACTTTGCTTGTAAGAAAAAAAAGCTATCAATACCTTCTCAGGCCAAAATAATTTATTAAATAAACGATCCGAGCTCATCTCAAAATGCAGACATGAAAACAAATTTCTACTATGTTACTTAAAAATCGAAAACTGAAAATAAATAAATAAACAAAATGACAATAAAACAATAAATTAACCCAAACAAATTACATTAGAATAGACGAAATAGAATAAATAAATGAAAAATAAAAAAAACAAAATTAATGAACCCAAATAAATAAAATAATAATGAACAATTTAACAAATCAATATGGCCAAAATATTAGTTAGACTATAAAAATCAAGCCAAAATCGAACGAAAAACATAGCTACAACTGCTATATAACAATAAAAAATAGTACGTTACTTAAAAATCGAAAACTGAAAAGAGTAAATAAAAATATACAGTATAATAAATAAATAATAATAAAACAAATAAAATAAATTAATCTAAATTAAGCAAAATAAATAAACAAACAAATCGCTCCCGATAAATTAACCGTTAGAGAAAAACGCGTAAAGATAATAAATCCAAATAAATAAATGAAGTACTAAATAAATTAAAAACTGCTCCCGCCAAAATAATAGAATAAACTGCAGCAATCAACCTCAAAATTGAATACATAGCTTTAATTATCTTCCCAAACCAAAACAAAACTTTTAAATAAGCGATATCTATAAAACACCGATTAAAATAACAATGAATAAATAAATATATAAAATAAGAAATAAATATAAAAATACAAATACAAATAAAAAAACAAGCAAAATAAATTAACCCAAATAAATAAACAAATCAACGACTTCCAGCAAAATAACCGCCAAAATAGACTACTCACAATGCACTACTGACCCGTATATATAAATAGCCGAGAAAAAAAAACAACAGTCGTGGTCTGATGATTGCTTCTAGCATGAAACAGCCTGTCGCCTCTGAGTGTTGACGTGAATGTTCACTTTTGTATTTACAAACGCTCTATCTCTGATATTGAGCACTTTATCATATAAATATAGCACACTTTAAGACTATATTTAATATATATATATATATATATATATATATATATATATATATATATATATATATATATGATTAAAACGAAAGATGTTCTACGTTTGCTTCTTATAATAATTGGATTCAATGATGGATTAATTAAATTAATCGCTTAATGTCGATTAACGAAATTTGACGAATAAAAAGACAGCAAAATCGTAAAAATATTGACAATAAAATTTAAAATCTTTCTTTCGTTCTTCAATTTCGTCACAAGGCTAATACATAATAAATATCATCAATCTTATTGTCAATATTATTATAATCTTGTTTTTTTTTTATTTCCTAAATTCATGAATAGGTATATATATATATATATATATATATATATATATATATATATATATATATATATATATATATGTATGCATAGTAAAAGTAAGATGAGTATGTGTACATTAAAATATTTATTTATACAAATATAAGTCAAATATAAAACATAATATGATCCATACCTACGCTACTTAGTTTCACATTTTGGGTCAGGGATTATCAGGCCACGTTTTACTTTCCGATTATAAAATGGCGTCTGCTTATTTAAATATGATGAATTCCACCCCTAATTTGAGCATGAAGTCTCATACGACCAGCATTTGTGACATAAGCGATTTTAGCTTGACGTCCGAATCAAAGTACATCCAATATTACAGCACCCCCATTTCTGGGCAAATGAGTAATATACAGAGAGAGACAGAGGTAAGAAATGCACAACCTACCTGGCAAACTTGAGTTAATGTATAATAGAGTAGGGTTTTGAAAAAAGACAAAAAAAAGCTACAAGGGACAGGAAATTGGGTAGAGCCAATGGGCTCAAAATCATGAAATGACACGGAATATAGAAGAAGAGTAAATTACATTCCACCTATCTCACTGTGTTCTTATTTAGTATTTCTCACTAATTGTTCGCCCTTTTTCCACAGATCTAATGGATGATATATATATATATATATATGTGTGTGTGTGTGTGTGTGTGTGTGTGATAAATATATAGTTTTAAGATATGCTAAGGTAAAAGTGCTCAATATCAGAGCTAGAGCATATGCAAATATAACAATATAAAAGGGGACACTGAGCTTAACCCGACTGTCGACAGTCTGTTTCACACACAGAAACAAACAAACAAATATACATTATCTTTTAAATCAAATATAGACAATCTACAATTCTAATACACATAAATTTTACACTCGAAGGTTTCTTGACAAGACAAATCTACTGCTTAAACTAAAATTTGCTTAGCCAGTGAAAAACAAACACAAAAATTAAAATTCAAGATTTTTTTTTCCCTTTCTTTTTTTTTCTCTATATCTCATTCTCTGATGATGTAATAACAGCGAAATATATGTTAGATTTATAAACGTTTCCTATTTGTTCCTTATCCACACACACACATATATATATATATATATATATATATATATATATATATATATATATATATATATATATATATATATATATATATATATATGTGTGTGTGTGTGTGTGTGTGTGTGCTGCCAGGGTCGGTAAGTATTCCTGGTTTTCTCAGGCACACACTCATTTTATTTTATCTAAATGCCAGTGACGAAACCTTCTTGGTAGAATATCTGCTGACATGAGAGAATATAAGGAAAAGGGGTGATACAATAAACATTTTTTTATATAATATAGAATAAACAACTTGTTATTTCAAATACACTTTCTTCTAAATTATTCTTCTCCTGTTTTCTGATATCAATTATCATTCCGAAAATTATCTTTAACATTTTGTTCATAAAAAATGTCTTCTTTTTTACTGACCTCTCGCCATTATGTAGAGATGTCTCAATTTATTTTCTCTCAAAATTTCTTCAGACAGGAAAACTCTTCAGTAAATTCAAATGGGAGTTCTTTCACTTATGCCTGACTCCTGGATGATAAAGTTAAGAATTTTCTGTTTAGACGCCATTTCGAATAGAGTTTTTTCCGAAGACAGACTCAGAAAATCTTCTGCATTTTCTATAAATTTGTTTTTTTACCGTAATATGTTGCGTAAAACTCAGTACAGTTACCCTCTACCTTGTATGGCGCTTGGGACTCGGAAGAAAAATAACGTTAAAAATTATGCTTGTAGTTGAAATAGAAGGCGTTGTTTTATCCCAAATAAAAGTAAATAAACTCATCATTTGCGAGATTGACCTCACATATCTTTATCGACCTATCTATACTTACATTGGCGTTTTCGGTTTATGTCCGTACCACGATTATGTCAAAGTGACAAGGTCATTGACCTAATTTGGGCCATGAAGTCTCCCACGACAAGCACTTGTGACATAACCGATGTGAAGTTGAACTTTGAAACATTCGAGGCCACCAGAGATCATCAAAGAATACAGCCTGCCATCTTTGGTCAAATGAAGCAAAATTTAGTGAAATGGAAACGCGGGGTATCGCTGCTTGCTTGAACTCATTTCACCTTTTGTTCTAGGAAGCTTATTGAGATGCCGGGCAAAAATCAAATATTCATTCTGACGCTTGCAACTACGTCCTCTACATTTTGGACAATGGCTTTTCCAGCGAAAACTCGTTTCAGACCGTGCAATTTGTTTCTTGCTTTCATAAACAACGCAGAAAATCTTTACATAACTTTATCAAACCAAAGTTTCGGATGATGATTTTTATAAGTCAAGAGTAGTATTAATAGCCGTTTCCTTATAAGGAAACATTCGCCATTCATTCATCGCGCAGCCAATGCTACTTTCGGCTGAAAATTCTTTTAAATTTTTATTCTCTTTTCACAAAAATAGGCTTGTCAATTTCAATAATACTTATCAGTCTTTCGAGTATTGAAAGGAGCTTCCTTCTTTTTTTTTTTCATATTTTGGTTATTATTTTCGTTTCGGGTTACATGTGTGATAAATTTTAGATGACGCTGCTGTTGAAATTCCTCATGCAATATGAATCTGGCACAATTCTTTGTTTGCGATTGTGTAGCGTCAGACCACACAGTTAGAAGAAGGATGATCCTCAGTAAGGCCTAAAAGTTTCATTCACTCAAGGTCATTTTTAGCCATTGAACCTAAAAAAACGACAGTATACTGCTGACAGTTTAAATATTTCTGAAGGATTTTGGCGCCATAAATAGCATCCATATGAAAGTCTTGATCTAACGAGGCTATTTAACATGACTCGAGTTTTAATGTTTTGCTTCTGTAGCATTTTGCGAAGCTGGACGAAAATATCCCAAGCGCTGAATATTCTGTGTTCAATTTTCTTATCTTTTATACTAAATTTGTTGTAAGTGATCCATACAGCGATATATTTGAAGTGTGTGTGTTTTTTTTTATATAAAGATGATTGCTTTAATATGATATTTCCAATCCTAAATCTGGCTCTACGCCATAATGAGCTAATCAAATTTCACGAATTACTAATACTAAGATAATAGAGAATTTTAACCGATAATACTTTGTTTACTTTCGTGTTTTTTTTTAAGATTGAGAAAGATGAATCTAAGACACTTGAGAAATCAAATTTTCGACACGATCCATGGTGCAATTATGCTGAAACAAAATCTTGCTGCCAATATTGATAGATCGTTCCGTGAGATCCAAAATTCCTTATAAATAGTTTACCCGATCAACACCTTAAATGATTTTAATATAAAACATCATTTCGCGCTCTCCACCCATATTGTGTTGCCACAGGTGAATCCTAAATTTGGCAAACGTAAGTAGGAAAAAATATGATTAAAATGTCAGCAATTACTCCGCTTCAGAATCTCAACAATTACCTCGTTTCAGAATCTCAACAATTACTTCGCTTTAGAATCTCAACAATTACCCCGTTTCAGAATCTCAAAAATTACCCCGTTTCAGAATCTCAAAAATTACCTCGCTTTAGAATCTCAACAAAATTCACTAAATTTCTTCATTTAATTTTAAATCTAACTTATCTATCAAGAACCAATAAATTAAGAACATATTTTCTTGAGAATAAAAAGATTTAGAATTATTTGATGAATTTTTTCCTTCATATTATTTGTTTAAGAATATTAATTAACCTTAAGGTCAAATCAAGGTTAAATTATTCGCACAGGACTCAGATTGTATTACTGCGATTTTACAAGTGGGGAAGTCGTACAGAGGAAATTCGCCGCTATTGCAATCGTTAGACATTGGCCTTTTTTGTCTTTTGCGTTTGGCCATACGCTTCGGAGAAGCATGATCCTAGCTAAGGCCAAAAAGATTTCATTTATTTATTTAGAGAGCGAATCTATGAAGGCGATTAAAGTTAGAAAGATTTGTCCAACATTATCTTCTATTTTCTATCAACAATTAATGACAATGGACAAATAACACAGCTCAGCTGAATAGAATTTTCAGGAAGCAAGACGATATATTTAGTCTTTAGGTTAGTTCACATTTTCAGCCAGAAAAGACAAAATGCTTCTACATATTCAAAGTATAGAAAAAATATTATTCAATAAATTAAAATAGATACTCATAACCACTTTCATTAACAAAAATCTCGATCATTCACCTTTTCCCTTAAAGAAATCATTTTACAGTTTCTCTTTTACATTTCCAAATCGCTAGCCTCACTAATCTCGCAATTTTTGACCATTTATAAGTAATTCTTACGAAATGTTTATATTTAAGTTTGACTGTGACTAATTGGATCTGCGGGAAACGAAATTCACAGGTAAAGAGATAACATTGTAAACACAAATACTGAGTTAAAATTGATTTATATACCCTATTCCCATTGTTAGACGTGTTGGCATCATCTTTATTGGCATATTCATAACGTTTCTGTCGTTGTACCCTCCTGTCGTCTTTTGGTTATATATATATATATATATATATATATATTTATATATATATATATATATATATATATATATATATATATACGTTGGAATTTCAAACCGAATCGTTTGTTTAGTCTTTAGGTCTAGTCAATTTTGGATAACTTCATCCAACACTTTTATCCACTGGGCCATGTGTCCTTGAGGACATCAGTGAGTGAATCTTTTGAGACTTGACCCAAAGAGTTATGAGTTCAGTGCTTGGCCACAGCAGAGTTGAACAATAACTTGAAGATTTGATTTACTCAAGGGAATTACCTGAAACGGAGATATTCAGGCGAGTATAACTAGAACTATCTACCTAAATATAGGGTCCTCTTCGAAATTCCAACGTATGTCACCTGAAGAAGGCCGGAGCGTACAATGGCCGAAACGTCGTGAATATAACAATAACGATGAGGACAACAGTGCGAGAAAATTGTGTAAATAGTTAAAATTCCTTGTCTATGAAATATATGCTAAAGTTGATTTGCATGCAAGATGTAAAGTAAAATGAACGAAATGAATGGTATTCTACTAAAGCTACGCTTAGTATATATCATTAGTATTTTTTAATTATAAATAAGCTACGTACATACAGTTGGTGAAACTGCTTGGTTGGTGGTCGAATACGACTGTTTTGGGGATTTGTCATTTTTTTTTTTTTTTAAATCAAACACTTTGAAGCTTGGTGAATCCCAGTTTTCTCACTTGCATTTAGTCCTGTTTGACTTTGTGACACTTTAAACTAAACTTAGTAAATATTTAGATAGGGCATATATTTAGATAGGGTATATATTTAGATAGGGTATATATTTAGATAGGGTATATTTCTGTTGGAATTTGAATTCTAGTTTCATATCGCAAGATGTTTTTGCTATTGCCCCGTCTAGATTTAAGAAATATGCCATCCATTATATCTTGTGAACAGGCGACATCACTCGATCATTCCATCATTCAAATGTACTCTACCATCCGCGTCAAATTCAGCTCTTCTCAAAGCATATATGTGTGCCTGTATACATATGTATACATTTCTTACGATTTTCCTCATTTTCAGAAATATTTGTATAAATATAAGAAACTACATACTGTGTATCATTTCGATACGTAAATGTATGTTGCTTTATTTGTTCAGTTTTCTGTGTTCAATTCGTCAAAGGCCAAATAGGCAAGGAAATATAGACTTGCAATAGTTTCAAAATGTAAAACTAGTGTGAAATTATATTTCCTTCTTTGAAAACGAGTGTTTTATATTTTATTTTGCGCATACATACATACATACATACATACATACACAATGTTTAAGAGAAAAAAAGCAGCATATCCTTGTTCATCATAATTAGCAACAATTTACTTTTAAAATGGCCTATCATAAAAACTTCCATGATAACCGTGACTGTACCTTGGTTCGGGCGTCTTTCTAGTAAAATCCACTAATCATCTTTCCCTTTGGCATTTTCTTGTCAAATTTCCTATCAAGCAACCTTTCGCTCAATTTGATATGCTTTGCCTTGTTATATTCATGGACTATTTTAATTTATTTCGCTTAATCACTTCTTTGTTATCTCTTATTTTGGTTTGTTTTCACGTTTGTATTGAACTTTTAAATGGCTTAGAATTATGACTAGCACTTGTCTTACTATTGATGATTGTGTGTTGCTATGTTGATTTCGAAACGATTTTCTTCATTTCTCTGTTTCCCCCCCTTCTTAGATAGCATTCTGCATTCTGCATTTATTATACACTTTATCTTTTAAACAAACTGTCAACGTGATTTTCATTATATTTTTAGTCTCTTTCTCACCGACTTGGCATGGCTTCCCTCTGTCTTTTCTACAAATATGTTCATGCCAACTGCTCCGACGAACTTTTTTTCTTATTGCCCCGACTACATATATTTAAGCATGCTATTAGATTAGCACATTGGTCCCACCCGTTTACCAAATGCAACCACGACTTCTACTCCAACAATTTCTTTTCTCGCACTTCCCTTCCTTTTCATTGCTTCCCTGATAACTACAATCTCCAAAAATTTATATGTAACGTCAACAGCCATTTTCTATTTTCTTGAATCCCGTTCATCCTTTGTGTCCTTTCTTCAATCCACTCTAAACTCAGTCTTTGTCTCACTTTCATTCCTGCATACTAGTAACGTTTCCGCCATTCTTGAAGTGAAATGATTTTTTTTTTAAAATCTCTATTCTTGTTAAAGGTTTTGCAACAAAAACTCATTGTTTTATTTCACTTTCATTGCGTTTCATCAATGCTGTATCTATTCTAGGTGGATATGTATTCCTGGGTATTTACCAACTATTTATCCTCTATTTTTATAATCGGTTTCGGAACATTACATTAGTTTCGTCTTATTTCTATTCCCTTATATGGAAACTATTTCTATTTAGGTCATTAAGATTTTCTTGTAATCCATCCAATTATTCTGATATTTGTAAAATGTCGTCAACAAATCATAAATGGTTAAAATATTCTGCCATTATGTTTTCTCTAGTTTCTTCTTAGTTCCTTCTCTAGGGGCAACGTGCAAGATCCATTGTAAACAAGTTAGTTGAAATTGTCACCTCTTGTCTCCTTTCTTTGTTTTATGTGGCATGCTCTAGTCGATTTTTTGCTTTACTGCTATCGGGTAATTTCTGAATAACACTTGTATATAATCCTCATTCAATATCTACTCTGATAATGAGTTCTGAAAATTAGTTTCACTTAATTTTAATATCAAATCTGTCTTTGCTTCTACCATTCTACCGAGTGCAGCATATGAATCCCTTATATATTTTGTCATAAAATAAAAAAAACTTTACGATGTGGTTAATGAAATTTTGCAGGCTGATTGTGATGTTTATTAAAAATATTTTACATATATTTACAATTCAAAATGTTCTCCTTTCTCTTTCACCATAGTCTTAAATCACCTCTTAAATGAAGTGCATAACTTCTTTACCCCGTTTTCACTCAAATTGTACTGTTTCTGTTATGTCTACCTCACTTGAGTATGATATATGTAAAACATCACTCTCAAATATGGAATATATCGCAAAGTCCTTAGCATTAATGGAGACCAAATTGACACGTCAATTGTCAAAAATTTCACAGTAGTGTGAGTTGTTCTAATTCTGTGTCAAATTGTCCTTGTGTCGGGGAGCTTCGTCGTCTTCATTGAAGACGTAGCACTGCTGGCAAATGTGGCTGACAACCAGCGTAGCACATGTCTCTCTTACTTCTGCTGGTAAACTCTGCCATTCACCATCACTCCTTCTTTAATTAACACTAACGATGATTTCGAACCACCAAATGCAAAAGTAGTTGGTTTCTGTCGATTGAAAAGTGTTCTGACGTTTACTGGTGAAGTGGCGTCAACCCTATCGTTTTGGATGTTGACCATAGCATCTACAGTGAACAAATTCTCGTCCGACTAAACGAAGACGTCTACGGCAGGATACACATCTCAAAATGTTCTACTTTCTGCCAAGCAAATTTTGCTTGGAGGCACTTGAGAGCAGATACCGTTGTATCTTTTTTATGTTTTTAGCCCTCTATCCTCTTTCACAATCCTTCTTAGCGACCTATACGAAATATTCAATTATTTGACACCTTCCTCATTCTACCTCATAGATTTCTCTTCACCGTCTTAATGGCTTGAATGAAATATCTGTCCTGGATATGACGATAGACTACATCCGCGTCCTGGGTAAGATGATAAAATACATCCGACAGCAATGCGTTTGATCAGGAGATTTTGAGGAGCATGGGACCATCTTTTAATTGCTGACGTTCCCTTACCCGAGGTGGTAACATCTGTCAGGGCTCAGCTACGGGCAAATATTCCCCCCCCCCAAACGGCTCAAAACACTATGAAAGTATATAAATAGGCTTTAATACCAACAATACATTTTTGAAAAAAAAATATTATCAGCAATACATTTTTGAAAAAAAATATTACCAGCTGTAAAAAATCTTGTCGGCATTAAATAACCTATTCAGGTTGATATGCCGTAAAGCAAAACAAACTTTGAATGAAGTACGAACTGAATGGTTTCTTCCTAGAGTTTGAGTTAGTGAGGTTTTTTGTACCACTTGAACTTTTTTTCCACACATTATTTTTTTTCGGCATATATTGCTTCGTCCACCGCAAGGAAAGTTGGCTCCCTGTGTCGCGCCAGGAAATTTTTCTCTCCGGAATCGATCCTTCAGATCTACAAATCAACAATTCACCCTTGCATGGAGTATTGCTGCCATATATCTGGATCCCCTTCTGTTTGCCTCGGGGTTCTTGATAAGATCCAGAGGCGGATATGAAATATAATTGGCCCTGTTCTGGCATGTCGTCTACAGTCGCTCTCTCACAGACGCGTCGTCGCCTCTCTCTGTCTGTTTTACAAACTTTCATGGCAATTGCTCCGAGGAGCTGCATTCGCTGGTTCCCAGACTTCATGATTTCAAGCGCCCTACGAGGCTGGCATCTCGCTCTCACTCTTTCACTGTTGAAACTATTAAATGTAGCCCTACTCCAATAGCTTCATATCTTGCACATCTCACCTGTGGAACTCCCTTCCTTATTCCAGTTTCCCTGAGAGCTATAATCTCCAGCTATTCAAGTGTAATGTCAATCGACATCTCCAGTTGCTTTGATCTATCCACTACCCTTCTCCTCATCCTTTCTTCTATCACTCCTATCTGATCTTGCTCCAAATTTTCTGTAACTCATTGCGTCCTAGTGGCTTCCCGCCTTGTTTGGGGTGACACGCTTAATGAAAAAATATGCAGATATTTTATCAGCTCATTATTCTTCATAGCAGCTATTTTTAATGCGACAAATTACTCACGTTTTCTTTGAGCCACCATATTTATTTAACCTCTAGACAATTAAAGTTAAGAATGTTAAGAAGCTTTATGCAAAATTTGAAACTGTTTTACGTATAGGTATGTTTCAATTCATGCGTAAATATCTATGCCGCACCTACGACGTTTACTTCCTACATTGATCTTACTGAAGACGGATAATATTTTCACGTTGCTGGATTGGACATCAAATTTGAAATTAGATTAATTTTATTATTCCACGCTTAAACATTTCCAAGTCTAATTATGGCCGATTATTTTTGGAAAAAATGGTTTCATAACAATCATTTATTAAATCTTAAATGATGTTTCACGTCACTCGATTCTCTTGTTTATTCTATTTGTCGTATTTTATCTGACTTTCCGTGTCACTATTTTTTATTATTTTAGCTAACTTTTAATATGGATTAATTTGTTTGTTTTTTATTTATAGAATCTCCTTTCGAAGTCGGAACATCCACTTTGATTAGTTGCATCAATGTATCTGCAACTCGATTTTAGCCTCTATTTTACACAAAGAAATATCTGAAACAATCCTTTTTCCGTATCCATGCATTTAATTTTGTGGTAAAATTTAATCATATAAACTGAATATTATACAGTGAACATTCGAGATAAAAATTCAAATAATACTTTTCAGCCTGCAGACATATTGAGAACTGCTAGATAACTATTACCTGTGTTATCCATTATAAATTTAATGCGTTACGTGTGTGTGCGCGAGTTTGAATGTGTGTGTGTATGTGTATGTGCGTTCTTTCCATCCGAACTAGTATGAAAATCAATTTTACATCACAAACTCTAATTTAAATCTATCGAAGAAATCGAAGTCGTTTTTCAATATTAAAATTTTTCTACCAGAATGCACACCAAAGTTTGCAACATCAACAATATTGACGTATTGTCTAGTTGCTTGATGATAGGTCATTATACTTAAAGCGGAAACAGTCAAACGCAGGGTTTATATGGCAGAGTGAATAAAATCTATATTCTACAGCATTTTCTTAGCTCGTCTGCGTATCTTCAACGATCATTTTCTTCAGAAGCAAATATTTTCTGAGTGATTCATTTTGATTCTGTCAAAATGTATTTAAGATGTTTATTGATATATCGATAAGTTAAATCAGAGTAATATTTTTTCTTTCATTTTTCAGATTATCCATTTATCATAGAATTTTCTTTTTCCCCAATAAAAGTAAGTCGCCTAAAGTTTTTAGAATTAGTTTAAATTATAATACACTTTAGTTGATGAAAATTGAAGCATTCAGGCGACATTTAATTTCGTGTGAACAATGTCACTGTGATTGTATACAGCTCTTCCTCATTATCTGCAAAGGTGGGGAATATGCTTGAGGAATATATGATGAAATGTGCTCTGACGAAATTTCAACACTTCGTCTATCTGTTGGTCGTGTATTGAAGATCAGAAGATTTCGAAGATCAGAATATAAAGCTAATACAATCACCAGACAAAATAGTGCTGAGATATGTATAACAGAAACAACTGTGTATGTATATCTTTATGCCGGATGTGACGAAATTCCATTCCAGCTGTAGACAATCTCCGACACCAGCCTTACCCCACGACGGAAATTAGAAAGGATCAGGAAGAAAAAGTAAACCTGCGTCTTGTTATCACACAACAATATTTTCTCGATCCCTGCCCAAATTATGCATTCCATTTTCTTTCTCGAATGTAAAAAGTCAAAATATAATACTTTGAGTAAATGATGATTGTGAATAACTTATTCTAATCTTTCTTGCCAGTGTCGGACTTCCTTACACTCATATCTACTGATATAGATTTGTTTCTATTCTACGATCCTTAGCGTCGACTCGTATGACCCACTAACAGAACAGGCTATTTATCATAAGAAATATAAGCATTTTCCTAATTTTTTTTTGCTTTTATTTTTATTTCGAAGACATCCTAAAGTAACTACTCATAAATATTTGCATTTCTAAGTGTATTTTTGTTTTTTCTCCACAAACAAACCACGTGACTATAATCTTCCGGCGAATCAGATACGCCTTTCATGTTAGCAACTTAAAATCATAATTGCTTTCACCAACATTACGAAAAGAATATTTTCATTTTTGGACATATTTAATGCAAAAAACATGCATAGACTAGGGGATGCTCTTCCAAACCTAGAAGTGATTCCTAAATAAATTCTGATAACACTTAAGCACTCCCCCATATGTGTTTATATGCATAGATACGTTCATTTTAAATCTGAGAGGGGGTATAATCTAAATAACATTCTGTTGCCTCTGTTTGAAAATACATTATTTTTTCCTTTGGTGATTTGATTTAAAAATGAAACAAATACATAAACTTAATCGTTACTTCTATAAAACACTGTTAATTCAAATGACGCACAAAAACGTTTGAACCGATTTTTGATATCATCGAAAATACTAAAAACTATCAGCATGAATATAACCCCAAAATTTATCGAATCGAAGCCATTGAATAATGTTAAATTTTCATATGAAATGCAAAATAATAAAATACAAAATTTTAAAATTTAATGAATTTGATTGTAGCATTGAAATGTCACATTATCTAAATTACTATAAATGGAAAATCTGTTTCTATTTTAATATTTCTTACTAAATATCTGTTTAAAATATTTGGTTTTTATTCAATGCTATTTTAAAGGCAGATGTGTGGTATTGAACAAACAGCTAGCTAGATGAAAATAAATCTCTTTTCTTACTTTCTGGTCGTTTTGTTAAATACAATTCTTTTGACAACAAGGGGTCCTATGGACATAATTTTTTCTTTAACACACACACATACACATATATATATATATATATATGTATATATGGGGGAGGGGAAAAACTAAACACCTGTTAAATGCAAAAGGGAATTTTAGGAGAGTGTGTAATGCTTTTGATTTCAAGATTAAGAAATCATATTTATATTCATCATACTTATAATGTATGCAGACAGACAAACATACACACAAACACATACACATATATATATATATATATATCTGTGTGTGTATGACTGAAGACATTGTTTGATATTAGTGTTAAATAAATAATTTAAATATTAAAATATTATAGCCAACAATCATAAAATGAACAACTCTTAACACACAATTTTAAATCAACATCACGAGAAAGTGAATTTCATAACGATTAAAGGTCAGTGTATATACTGCACCTGAAGATTGCGTATCCGCATGAAATTCCGAGTCATGCTATCGATGTGGGATAATATCTATATTCATTAAAATATACTTAATAGCTCTGTTATATAAAACTGAGCACTGTTTTTATAGCACCTGAAAAAACAATGCAAGTATATGCGCATGCACGTTTGTTTTAAGCATGCCCATATCTATCTATCTATCTATCTATCTATCTATCTATCTACATACATACATATATATATACATCTCTGAAAATTATAACTATGGGCTATTTTTATATTCTTTAACCCCTGAAAAACGGAAAAATGTGTGAATGCTGGAAAAAAAATCAATACATAATCAATTTTTCAATGAAAGATGATTAACAGAAAGGTTGCTGCCCAAATACAGATGAATATATATATATATATATATATATATATATATATATATATATATATAGGAGAGGGGAAAATAAACACCTATTAAAAAAAGGAAATTTTAGGAGGGTCTATAATCCCTTTGTTTTCAACATTATTAAATTGTATTAATATTCATAATGTTTTTAATGTATATACCTGAAATAATTTGCAATGAACACTCCATATACAAACACATGCACGCAGAAACACACACACACACACATATATATGTGTGTGTGTGTGTGTGTGTGTGTGTGTGTGTAACAAAATGGCACATATCTAAGTTTGCATCATTTGATAGATTCCTTGGACTGTTATCACTTGAACGTATCTTAGATCCTGAAAGCAAATAAGTCTTATATCTGAAGTTCGAACATTGCAGAGTTCCTGAAAATCTTCGCGTTACTCTTTCAGTTTCCTTGCCAATGAATGGCACAACACTATTAATGTCTTCTTTTGCCAGACAGTCTTTAGAGACTTAAAACCAACGCAATGTAATAGCATTTATCTTGTATCATTTTAGAACGCCTTCTTCTTCATATATATATATATATATACATATATACGGGTAGACAGACAGACTAATAGATAGATAGATAGATAGATAGATAGATAGATAGATAGATAGATAGATAGATAGACATAGGTAATCCTTTCCAACGTTGCTTAAAAAGCCCACTATATAGAAACGTGCAAATCGCTTATGTCTCGTCCATAAATACTTCTGCTGTCGTAGTAGAGACAGAAGATAAAAACTGACAAATTAAATGCTGTAATTCATGTTTAAATCATTTTAGCCTGCAAATAAATGGATTGTAATTTTGCAATTGTATTGTACTTGTAAAATATCAAGTTCCTTGTCTTATATAGACGTCTAGTCTGTTAAACTTTAAAAAGACTAGACAAGTCCTATCATAATAGCAATAAAGATTTTTTTAAATCCCAACCCAAAAAAGAAATATCGATTCATAAAATATAATTTTTATCTAAAGTAAATTGTGTAGCGCTGCTGAGTTTACCCTACTATATTAATATTCGCAGAATTTGAAGGAAGAGAACGCAGGATATAATTTTAATATATGACTAAATCCAAAGTATTTTTACACAACTCTAATTCCTCAAGTAAACCTCATTGGTAGGATTTATGAAACAAATAAGTAATTATTTCAAGAATCTATTGCTCACATAAAGTGACACTTCAAATTCTGTCCCTCGCGGGAAATTGAAAAATCACTGTTTTATTTTAAAAGCTGAATTTATTGGATCCCAATAAATGTGGACAATGTTTCTGTTCTGATAGCTGACCACTGACGTTAACACTGCTACATAGCCTCGCTTTAATAATGTTTTGTGATGACACACTAAAGATTTTTTGTGAAGTGCAATTTGATCTTTAAGCATTGCATTTTGCAATTTTTATCAAAGTAATTTTAGCTACGTACTTTCCCTGCTTAATCTGAATGTCATGCATCAGGAAACAATACTTTTCAGTTGTTTATAATTAAGAAAATATTTATTGAAACAATTGTATAATTAGAAATATATTTAATCCTCTGAATATGTAATGAGTAAACAGAAATGAATGTATTAAAAAATGAAAAATTACAAGATAAATTTTGCTAAAATCTGCAATTATTTTCCCACTGCTGGCTTTAAAATAAACACGAAAAAATTCTATTTAAAACAATCTGCTCAACGAGAAATTAGACTAGCAATAATTTCTATAATCAAATTAGTTCTTCTGAAAATAATTTTCGTGCAAATAACTAAAGCAAACTTTTACAAACTGAATAAAAAAAAGAAGATTCATAAAATTTTCTGTGGAAGCAAAAGGGTTCTTTTTGCAACAATGAAATCGCAATCTGTTTATTTGTCATTCATAGATCTTGTATTTGAAACAAAAATATCTTTAAAATGTAACAAACTTTATAGATGTACAAAATTTATCAGTGAAAACTTTTTATCTACCTTTGTCAGTACGGATTGAGTGTGCGTTTCTTTTTAGTTAAATCACAAGACATAACTTTCAATTACTAAACTTAGCTTTATGTGGCACACGTATACTCTAATGGGTCACCCATTTAAGAAATTAACTCATAACCTTTCGGAAGACGAACTTGTTAACCATCACGCTAAGGTGAATGGTAGGGGATGGGAGCACCGTTATTGATATTTACGAAGATAGAGCTCAAAGGAAGACAGAAATAGTGTTGTATGAATCTTCCAAATTGACGAAGTCGTAGTAACATCGTACCTGATATGGATATTTGTGGTGGCTATGGTAACTGCGTATTTGTTTTTAACACTAGTGATTCGAGCGTAGATAAAAGAAAATGATTTGTTGTTCTAAACAGATTTAAATAAACATAATCAAATAGACTGCGCGATATAAATCCCAGATTCCGATGGCATGATAAGCCCAGATTAGATATCGGTTGGTTTTCCTCGCATTTACAAGTTTGGCGCATTACACTATCTTTGTTCGCTACTACAAAGAAGTAAACTTTGAAGAAGACTGAATCATAATGAAAAGAAAAATCATTTTTTATTTAATCTTATTTCATTTCTTATGAAGAGAAAGCTGATGATTTGGGTTAACAAATTTCCATTCACGACATTGTGACTCTAAAATGTATCATAGTCAAATATGATATTCATAAGGACTCTCTTCCAATATTGTTTTCATGTCATTGCACCGGGCTAAATAATTATCTTTTTAGTGGTTAAAACTGTAACAGGCTTATTTTTAGTTTTAGTTCTTGGTATGGAATTTCGAATCATGTGCAAATTTTATGTTTGAAAAGGAAACATGTAGCCACAACATTTATTTCTTTTCTTGTAAGCCTGTGATAACATGTTATATCTCATTGTTTCAAGATGCTTTTTGTTAAGTAAATGTATGTTAGAAGATTCTAAAAGTGTAAGATTTGTAGCTATTTTCAGTTTCATAAATATATTTTAAAGTATTTTATTTTATTTATTATATTCACAACAGTTGGGTATGGAAGATCAAATAGGCAATAATTTAAAAGATTTGAATTATCTAATTATTAGCTATGTAAGGTTATAAATAATTATATGTGTTACCTGGAGGTTCTAATATATTTTATGATATTGGTAGCCGAATGAACTTAAAGTGAATGCACTCAATACATAGTATTATTTCAATGTTTTTATCAGTTTTCTTTAGCTTTTTGTTTGTCTTTTCATTTTTAACTAAACTTTCTTTTGTTTAATAAATTATCATAAATAATTAAAAACCTGATTAGGTACAGTTAAATATTTCATGACATCAAATAGTTTTAAAAATGTGACTAAATTCCAAATAGTTAAAAAAAAAAAGCAAGAAAGAATAAATGTCATGGATAAAAATCTTACTTCAAAGGAAGTAAAGTTTTTATCAATGGTATTTATTCTGTTTTATTCTTTATTATTGTTTTTTTTTTTTTAAATATTTTCATATTCCTATTAATATAAAAATATTTCATAAAGAAATAATTCGATTTATAGAATAATGTATATATTACTACCTTACTGGTTAAAGACATTTAATAATGATGTTCTTCAACATAAACGAAACAAGTCTAAGTATATAGTCAGTTGTGGGGCTTTCGTATGTAATTACATATAGGGCAGTTTGGGAAGTAAAATTAGGTGTTGTTACAGGAAACTTCTATCGTTTGATCTTTGAAATTGTTAAAAGTTGGAATATACATTGCTGTTTCAAATGTGTTTTTCTATATTTTAAACGTACAGTAAATAATATTTTCCAAATTTCTGTTTATTATTCCTTAATTTTACTAAGTTCCTTGAAAACTAACATCTAGGATTAATATTTGATTTCTAAAAGATTTTCAAATTGTCATAAATTGTATAACATTAACTTTCAATTAGAAAGACACATTGATGATAAATCGACAGTAAGAACGTTTTAAAAACTGTCTTAAAGCTTAATTGAAATTGGTACAATTATTTTTCTTTATTATAGATTAGCTTTCGTCTATTATTCTTCAATTAGAACTAACATTTTACTGTACAGGAGACACTAAAATTATTTCATATGCGTCTTTAGCTCGAATATTGGTGGTACCTAATATAACAGTCAGTCAACAATTTTCAATTTATGAATATTATTAATATAATTTTATATTTTATAAAGTTTTAAATAATCCATTTTATTTCTCTGTTAAGCAAAACCACACCGACATTTTTATAATCAGTTAAAGCTGTGATTAAACAAGGCAGGATTGCTATGTCAAAGAAAATGCCTGATCCAAATCCAAGCCCACACAGATATTTTTTTCAAAAATTCTGACTATCCCAAGACTCCTGATAAGGTCCTTTAAATCCGAAATCTATATTTCTGAGTTCCATTAAAACGAAGGCTAACTGTATATAAGTATTTCCTATCTGGGAATAGTTTATATCATTTTATTCCACGAGTTATTTTTTCTCAATGCACTCATAATTTAAAGTAATCGTTTGCATCAATCTATATCTAAATATAACTATTTTATATATCATTTTTAACAAAAAAATACTTTCAAAGATTCACTACAAAATAGCATACATGATGAAAAATTCACCAATCTTCTTAAAAACAAAGTTTTATCATCCAAATCTTTACGTCATTATTATAATGATTAACAAAGGATCTTTTGATTTTAAACCTTCGAAATTTTGGTTAAAATTGTCGGAACTCTTACATCAACGCGAGACCATACATTAGTATGGAGAATTTTAGCCTCTTTTTGCGATGAAAAAGACATCGATTTGGAAATTCTTGCAAAAATCAGATATTTATCGGAGTTAATGAAAATTTCAAGACCTATTCCCATGTATTTTAGAAATGTTTCTCTTTTAGAAAATCTTGGCAAATTGATTCGTACCGGATAGGTGATATTGTTATCAAGTTAAAACTATATTTACTAATCATAAACAGAAAAGCTTAATACAATTCAGCGATACGCAGTATTTTGAAAAGAAATTTGAATTTTGAGTGTGTATGTGTGCGTATATAAACTTGCCGTTTTTTATAAATAGGGACGTCCATACACAACATTATCAGAAAATAAGAGCGGTAACTATAATAAATTTAAAATTTATTTGTAATTTGATAACATTTCATCAAGAAGCGTCTTCGTAAGTAAATGTATAAAGTCAAAGTTCCTAAAAATCAATAAAATATTTTTAAGACGACTCGCTAGTTAAAAAATTAAACAATAAAGGCGTTAACGTTGTCTTCGTCAAATAATTTTTAGTTGCGTTTCCATTACTTAAAAATTGCAAAGAATAAACTATCGATAAATCTCTAAACACCTCATAAAATCACCTACATCCGTATTAAAAATGCTTTTCTGCAATATTATAAAGTAAATGTAAGTACAGTATTTACATTAGTCGGACTATTGTCCTCAACCATATTTGTCTTTTCGGCCGTTGTACGCTCCGGCCTTCTTCAGGTGGTTGGAATTTCGAACTGAACCCTTTATTTCGATCGCTGGGGTGACTGTTCTAATTCCACGTGCCATGTTTGATGGATGTCAGTTATCAGTTATCTCCTGCTATATATGCTAGGCCACAAAAATCTCCTGAGCCGACCAAGCATAGAAATAAATACAATATGGGAACCAGTAAAGGAGTGCCAGAGAAAAGCAATGAAACAAAGTTGCAATATGAACTCTGGTAAAGACATGCAATGATAACAGCAAAATTGCAATATGAGCACTGGTAAAAAAATGATGCTGAAAACATTAGGTTTATAATACTCAGAAGTTCATACCCAGATGTCCTCAAGGACACATGGCACAGTGGATAAAGGCGTTGGTTAGATCCATCGACATGAGTTCAATTCCTGGTTAAGGCAGTGGAGAACTTTCAGAGGAAAATTAGCTTAACTGATAACTGACATCCATCAAACATGGCACGTGGAATTAGAACAGTCTACCCCAGCGATCGAAATAAAGGGTTCAGTTCGAAATTCCAACCACCTGAAGAAGGCCGGAGCGTACAACGGCCGAAACGTTGTGACAAATATGGCGACAAAGATGAGGACAATAGTCCGACTAATGTTTACTGTATAATACCTCATCTCAGAAATTCTAAATGTAAGTAATATTTGTTTTAATTAAGATTTCTTACGCTTCAATTCTTTTAATAAACCTCAAATAATGTTTCAGAAAAGTATTTTTTATTTTTGAAATATTTTTTTAATAAAATGAATTATGTTGAAAAATTTGTCAATATATCCGATTTTATCAATTTAAAAAAAAAATTCCAAGCAACTTAAATTCAGTTTGAAATACAGCAAAGTGTTTTGCTTACTGTAAATATTAAATGTAATCTATTAGCTTAGAATTAAAACTAACATAAAAGCTTCAAGAACGATTTTTCATTTTAAAAAATGCATTTTAAATTTTCGCTTTCGTTTCTTTTAGAAGTTACCTACTTTTATATATCTATTTTTCATCATCTAAACCTGCTTTGAGCTATTTTATCATTGATTCCAATGGCCGGCTTTTTACGCGTATGTAAAAAAAAAAAAAAAAAAAACATTTGGATGCTGTTTTACAGCGGATTGTATCTCTGATTGCGATACTGACTGAACCAAATTTTTCTTAACAACAATCATTTATTCCAAATTTTGCTAGAAAATCTAAACTCTTTCATGAGTTTTTGTATTCAGAAATATTTAGTGTTTCTTCATGAAATATCTATGTACCCTTTTTTTAATCATATTTTGTTCGTTATACATGACTTACCTCGTCTGAATGCAAAAGATTCTCGACGCTATACACTTAATAAAGAAATGAAATATGAGACTATTTTTTTAAATCCTTTTTATCTCAGTTAAATAATTATTTCATTCTGTTTTTAAGGGTTTGCTGGTTTACCATATCTCGATCAAGTTCTGTCTCAGCATGTTTGATCTTTGCTGTATGTCGCAGCGGGTCTCCATTTTTGGTGTCTGTCACTGCCTATCACTATGTAACTATTACTCGAACGATCCATCTACACACACACATATATATATATATATATATATATATATATATATATATATATATATATATATATATATATATATATATATATATATATATATATATATATATATATATATATATATATATATATATATATATATATATATATATAAAATGGATATGCATTAACATATAGATGGATATATAGAGATACTTATATCTATCTACCTCACTGTTTGTCACATTTAATTCTCTCGACTTTTCTATTCTAATATATATATCATTATGTCCCTATACATCTCTCTCTCTCTCTCTATATATATATATATATATATATATATATATACACATATACACATACATATATATATATATACATACGCACACCCACATGCACGCACATGTATATATACACACACACGCACAACACACACACACACACACATATATATATATATATATATATATATATATATATATATATATATATATTAAAGTCAACATTATTGACAACACTCAGAGACAACTGTTTCATGCTAGACGTCATCGTCAGGCCGCCTGACGATAGCTTCTAACATGAAACAACCTGTCGCCTCTGAGTGTTGACTTCAATGTTCACTTACATTATATTACACGCTCTATCTCTGATATTGAGCACTTTATCCCATAAATATAGCACACCTTAAGACTATATTTCTTCATATTCATATATATATATATATATATATATATATATATATATATATATATATATATATATTTATATGAAAGAAATCTAGTTTTATGGTATATATATATATATATATGAATATGAAGAAATATAGTTTTTAAGGTGTGCTATATTTATGGGATAAAGTGCTAAATATCAGAGATAGAGAGCGCATAAATATCAAATAAAATTGAACATATATATATATATATATATATATATATATATATATATATATATATATATATATATATATATATCTGTCTGTTCTAATTTATTCTTTATCAATCAACTTTTCTTACAGACCACGTTCATCACAGTCACATTAAACAATAAATTATTTTCAGGAAATCATTGGATAGTTACGTCTATAACACCCAGTCGGTTCGGCCCCTTGGATATTTTGAAAACTCCTCATTAAGTGGTTGATTATTGCATTCGTTCCCCGCCGCCATCTTTACCCTGGACTATTGCCAAAAGATGACGTTCACCGTGCCATATGCCCAATGTATATGGGTCATTAGGTCTTTACTTTCGTTACTGTCGCTTGCACATTTGCTTCTCGTCCTTTGATAAATCTAAATTTATTTATCAAAATTATCGGTCGATTTTGCTTCGAAACCATGCTTTAAAGAAAAAGTTAGTTGTTACATTCTGAATACACATATGCATCTCTCTCTCTCTATATATATATATACATATACATACATATATATATATATATATATATATATATATATATATATATACATATACACACACATAAAGATAGGATATTTTATACATTCACGCACAGAATCATACACTCACAAATATACTTACTTTTATGTTATATAATTGTTTAGCCTTCTGCATCGTTATGGAGGATCTCGCTTGCTGTTGGGGCTAATAACTTTCGATAAGTATAGTTTCGTCATAGAAAAAAAAACAAATCATGTTGAATAATAGTTTGATCTCCTTTAAGGCGTGAAACTGCCACTAAGTATGCAGTGTTGATTTCTATATCTACACTATGTGTCTATGTGTCGGTGTGCGTTTATAATAGATATGTGGCCTTACAATTTTTAAAAGAGAAATTGTTTAATTATTAATTATTTTGTCGTTCTCTAAATGGATAAATACTGTAGTGTAATTTAAAGCAACTAAAATGGCACTATGCAAATTTAGTGGTCCAGTCATAAAATATAAGAAAAACATTTTTTTAAATAATTATATTACATTCGAATTCTTTCAACATTCCTTAGGACACGACACTTGACAGAAAGTAAAATATTGTGTATCAATTCAGATGTGGGGCCCTATTTATAATATCGATACAGGGTAACATCGATCGGTAACTTTAAATGGGGTATTGGACCTAACTGTTTTGCTTACGAAAATAGACATTTGTTGGAGATAGGGGTATTAAAATTATTTATTTTAAATAAAGAACAAGCGGATATATTTCAAATTAAAGAAGAAAAACTTACATAGATTAATAAAAGTTTCTATCTTTGCATTCTTTTAGATAAACAATGATGAATTTCAAATTTTTGTGTATATACTTCCGAAAAAATCCCTTACAGAATATTTCATAAAATATTTTTTTAAAAAGGTCTTTAAAACTTTAAATTAAAAAAATCAGAAAATAAAAATTACATGATTTCAAACTAGACATTTGTAAATAACGCTAAAATATATTTTCCGAACCTGACAAAAAAATTCTTCGTACTATAGAATAAGTCAGACTAAGAATATAGAATAAGAATATAGAATAAATCAGACTAAATTAACCAAGGTTAAAACAAACTGTCTATATTTCTGAGATGATGTATTATGTACACTATTTACATTACTCGGACTACCATCTTTGTTGCCATATTTATCACAGTGTTTCGGCCGTTGTACGCTCGGGCCTTCTTCAAAAGCTGGACGACACTTCGCAGATACCTCTCCTGAATAAGATCCACCCCTAGAAGAGAACATAACTAAAGACTGTGTCTACTTCATCCCGTGAAGCTGCTGAAAGAAATATAAAGGGGAGACAGGCCGCCCCCTTCAGGTAAGAACACCAAAAAGCTGTAATACGAGGGGAAGAGGAAAAATCAGGCGTGGCTGACCTCTGTTGGATCAGGTTGAAATCATAGACAAAGAACATCATTGGAAAATTCGTAAAGTTAAGGCATCAGCGCATATGCTAGGCCACGAAAATCTCCTGAGCTGACCAAGCATAAACATGAATACAATATAGGAACCATTAATAAGGAGTGTCAGAGAAAAGCAATAATGACAAAAAAAATTGCAATATGAGCTCTGGTAGAAAATATAAAATGATAACAGTAAAATATTGCAATATGAGTATTGGTAAAAAATGATTACTGAAGATATTAGGTTTATAATACCCAGAAATTCATACACAGATGTTCTCAAGGACACATGGCACAGTGGATAAAGGCATTAGTTAAATCCATTGATAGGACCCAAATAGCTAGTTAAGGCGGTGGAGAACTTGGAGAGGGGAATTTACAGGGGATAACTGATGACTGACATCCATTAGACATGGCACGTGGAACTAGAACAGTCTACCCCAGAGAGCGAAATAAAGGGTTCATTTCGGCATTCCAACCACCTGAAGAAGGCCGGAGCGTACAACTGCCGAAACGTTGTGATAAATATGGCAACAAAGATGAGGATGATAGTCCGAGCAATGTAAATTGTGTTAAATAAACATTTTACAGTTTATCATTATGAACCCGTAACAAGGCAAGTTTCAAAGAAAAATCTTACATTTTCATTAATGTATACCGACGTGTAGGTACTGAAAAGCTCTCATTCTGATTAAAGAACAAAGCTCTCCAAAAATATCTGATGTTTAGTAATTTGGTTACATATTGGGAGGCGATTCGAACCGAGAACTTTTCTGTACTGCCTCGTATATTTAAGTAAAATAATATACGATATTATATGTTTTTCATATATAGCGCTTCCAATTTGGCACAACTTAAATCTTATTTTTTTACTCAATTTTCTGTCTTAGAATTATTATCACAAACATAGACTAATACACGAATATATAGGATTGCGAAGAAGTTTAAAATATTTATAATCCATTAAACAGATGTCAAAAATATCCTGGTAATTCTAGAGATATTTAAGATCACACAAACAGATTCTAATAACAAAACAAACGCAAATTTAATTTATAAAACTTAATTGTAAGGATTTGATTTGATCAGATTTTCAACAACATAATAAGCGAGGCGACATAGATCAGACGCATTAATTTACTATTAGTCATTTGATGATATCGAATAAAAATATTGTTGTAATTTTTATACATTTTCAGCGGCCAAAATAAAATATGATGACTCATCTTGGTTAGAAACGAAACCGGATCTAATCAGTGATGTTAACTATGATCTTCCTTTCTATGTTACGCAAAAGATACTCTTCGAAAATACCCAAATATTATAAAATGTAAGCTTCAGTTTTTAAATAAGATCATCTTACATACAAATAATAAATATCGAAATGTATTTTTCTTATTTTCTGCTCAGACGCGGACACTGTTTCGTATTATTTTCTACGTCAATGTAAAGCATTAGATTTCATTAATCTTAACCTTTAAAAACAGAAGTTGAAAAGCCAACTTACATCTATATTCGCAGATTGTGTACTAA
Organism: Acanthosepion pharaonis; assembly: GCA_903632075.3. NCBI lineage: Eukaryota > Metazoa > Mollusca > Cephalopoda > Sepiida > Sepiidae > Acanthosepion > Acanthosepion pharaonis. The sequence continues at coordinate 162,999 of CAHIKZ030002079.1, read as the reverse complement.
CAAATTAAGTCTATGGATGTTTATAATTGCTCGGTATTAAACTTAAAAACACTGCAACATAAATATTTGAATATTTCTGACATGTATTAAACACTGACATACGTTCAAGTGTATAATTATATGGAAAGAGAAAAAGTGTATAAATTTGTATAGGAACAGAAAAATGTGTAGATTTATGGGGAAAAGATTTATGTACTTAGGCAGCAAATTCTCTTTTAGGCATGGCTGATTAAATAAGTTACAAACATGTTTATTTTTAGCATAATCTGTTCCTATTTACAGATATTTTGCCGTGAAAATCAATTTTATATCCCAAGTACTTTCCATCTCTTTCTGAAGTTTTCACTGTTAAAGTTCATTTCCTGCATCATTTGATTGTAATACACGGAAAATTATCCGTGAATATAAACGGATTATGATAAAAATAAGATGCCTAAAAGGGAAAAAAGTATATAAATTCTGCGGAAATCAGACAAAGTATATAGACTCTATATGGAAACAGAAAAGATTAAGTTTTTTCTTTCAGAAATTACCTTGTCTGTGATGTTTAGTCGAACTTGTACGATAGAATATTATTGGTTAAAGACAGTTGAATAGAGCAACACATATTTCATAAACCTGCCTTCAAAATTCATTTGTTAAGAATAGAATGGGCACATATGAGCTTTTCTGCTGCGAAAGTTTTTCTCTTGCAGGTTGATTATGCGAAATTTGCAACATAATCCTGTCTTCAACAAGTAGGTAATCCGACTATTCTCAGTGGGATTTGTTTTACAGATTCAAATTTGTGACGAATCATTCTAGCGAAGAAGTGCAGTATTGCCAGGCAAAGTAAATTGAAAAATACCAAATTTCAAATCTACTTATAAACACGGAGGCTCATTAGCTAAAATCTGGTGTTCGAAATCTGAAATTTTGATCTTAATAATAAATGATGTTAAACGAAATTCTGAAACCGCAAAAGATTTTTTTTCTTTTATCAAAAGTGATTCATTTTGTAAGTAATATTTTATATCATCTATTTCAAAATACATCCATGCAAAAATGTAAGTTTATACAAATAAACCACTCGACCACATCCAATAAAGAAATCGAATACGTAGATAAATATCCACTAATGACAAAAATAAACACATTAAACTTATCATTTATTACAAAAAAGAAACTAAAAAGCTACAACAGAATAATTACCATTGACACCAAAACAAAAAAATAAAATCAGAACTCATGCTCGATTAGAGAATGATTGTTTAATAGTAATTCAAAAACATATATTGGTTTAGCAAATAATACTTTGTCACGCCGTTTAACATGACACTTATATGACAATAGCAACATTAAAATTCATATAATCAACTATGTCAAAGAAGAAACGACTACAATTCCTCAAAGTATTGAACATAAATGTAAGCAACCATAGAGAAAACGCGAAGCGCGATTAATCCAAAAAGTTAAACGCAATATTAAAATAAATTAAACTGATTGCGTAGACAATAAGAAATCTTCGACTAGACGTTATGCAGAAGTAATTAGACATGATTATATTTGCAAATACAAACGGGAAATAAAAAAATGATTAGAAACATTGAAAAATAATTAAAATAATGAAGCAATTTCGGTGTTATAATCAGACGTAAATGAATGAATAACTGCTAACTAAATATATACAATATATATATATATATATATATATATATATATATATACAGAGAAAAATGTCATGGACTTAATAAGAACAAGGTTGAATCGTAAAAATCTTTATGTTATTATTAAGAGGAAAGACAAAATGATTTTTCATATATTTAATTATCCTTTCTAGTACGTTCGAATTTTGGTTAAAAATTTATTTTTTCTTGCATCGGCGGGGGACAAAATATTCGTACAGGACATTGTAGCATCGTTTTTTTTTTTTTTCAGTAAAATCGCAGGGATTTGGAAATTCTTGCAAAAATGAAATAATTTTTGGATTTTGAAGAAACTTCCAGGACTTATTCCCAAATGAATGAAATGAAGAACTTTATTTTAGAAATATTTTTTCTTACAAAATCTTGGAAAAAAATATATTATTTTTATTTTTACAGCTGTTAGTCCCACTTATTTAATTTTATCAAATTTCGAGAAATTAAATTATGCCTCGCTTAATGATTATATTATTTAAAGAGTGATCTCCTTAGAAAATTTAAGTCATTAGTTTATTAAAGTTAACGAAAATAGGTTCTGAATCGTAAAATAAAAATGCCATGAAACTAAGATATTATTTAATTAGAAAAGCTTTTATGAATAAGATGTATTATGAACATAAATTTTCTTAAGAAAACCATTTTTAGATAAATAATAAATTTTACAAGAATTGTTTTCATTTTTTAAAATTTAATTATAATAATTTATACAGTTTTAAATCATTTAAAATTCTATCTCAATTTTTCATAGGTGATATTGTTATTAAGTAAAAACTATATTTAATAATCATAAATAGAAAAGCTTACTACACTTCAGCGACCACCAACATTTTTTAAAAGAATTTCGTAATTTTTGTGTGTATAAACGTTCAGAATTTTGTAAATACGTACGTCTGTACATGATATTTTTAGAAAATAAGAGAGGTAACTTTAGTAGATTTGAAGTCAAAATGCATAAAATTCAATAAAACATTAATATACAGAGTACATTTTCTTAATTTTTTAAGATTACAGGGTAGTTATATTATATAAAAAGGGCGCACACATTATATTTATATTTTTGCAGATATATCCCTCGTAGAAAAAAATTAGTAAAATTTCCGGCTGTCAATCTGTCAACAGCTAAACAAAACACGAACCTGTGTTAAAAATTCATTTCTTCGAGATTTTAAACTGTTTGTTCCAAATCAGATGAATCTTCAAATCAGCTGATATTCCTCAAATAAAGTTTGAGAAAAGTATATTTTATTTTTGAAAGATGGCTAAAAGCGATCTATAGTGATGAAAAACATTCCTTCCAGTCAACTTAAATGATGAAAAACATTTTTAATCTATTAGTTTGAATTAAATCTAAAAATAAAACCATCCAGAAAAATGTTTGATTAGTCGAAATTAGAGCAAAATATTTTGCTTATTGTACATATAATTTTAATCTATTAGTTTGAAATTAAATCTAAAATAAAACCATCCAGAAAAATGTTTGATTTTTAAAAATAATTTTAAACCTTCGGTATCGCTTTCTTCCGAGTTACCTACACCTTCCACACAACACACACACACACACACGCCCTTTCACACACACACACACACATATATATGTATATATATATATATATATATATATATATATATATATATATATATATTAATTAGTATATATATATATAAATATATTGTATGTTAAACATGAGACAGAACGTTTGTATGTTAGATGATCTTGAATAAGTTAGAAAATGATTCTGGAATAATATATTCTATATATATATATATATATATATATATATATATATATATATATATATATATATATTTGAACTTTATTTCAATAATTCATGAGCGTCCGATCCTTAGCTGCATGAACGTCATTTTCGTTTATGATCGATTTCATCACTATTTTTCTGTTAAGCTTAGAGAGTACATCCTTATTGCTGAAAGTAGAGTCAAATAGTGCTATAAAACCCTCGGAGAATTCCAGTAAGATATATTTAATCATTTCTTAGATATTACGGTTCAAAGCTTAATCTAACAAATAGACAATTTTACTTTTTCACGATTTGGACAATTTTGCTGTTATGTTGCCCCAAACAGGAATGTCCTGCCTACCTTGGAAAATCACCGTTCGTATATCCTGGTTTGTAAGTGGGCTCGAACACTGGTCATGAGTAGGGGTAGGAAATACGAAACCACCTAAAACACTAAACATCATGGAGCAAAATTCTACAGAATAAATTTCCTAACCACTTTTTTTTCTGAAATAAATCATTTCTGATATAAATAAATCATTTCTGCTATAAATGCATTTGATGAAGTGACAACAAATTCCGTGTATTTGGTCTAAAGCCACTGGGCAAGAATTTTAAATCAATTAGTTGAGTCATATGAAATCGATTTATATGCTTGAAAGCTGGATGACAGCATGAAAATGACGTCCTTCTAAATAGGAACCGAAACATTGCGACGAGGAACTTATCAACCAATTTTCATAATGTAAGCGAGCGACTGGGAATATAATTTTCTCTGGGGATTTTTCCGAATTATTTTAAACAAGCGATAACCGAACTCTAAAAGAGCTGCCTCCTCTACCAGTGATCTTTTTTTTCCGTCCCCTTTAGATGAATATTTAGGGTTTCAGATGAACGATACCGTCTGCTTAGAGACACACAGTTCTAGGGTTTGTTAGAAGTGAGTGATTTCCCTGGAAATAATTTGGAATAGAATTTTGGAACGTCAACTACTTTGGAATTGATGCAGAGCAAATTACATGAGCTGTTTTTTTTTCCTACTTGTGTTGTTTATTTACTGAATCTTGCCTAAACTGACACAAGGCCACGAACTCTCAGCGTTCGCTCTAACTTAGCAATCACTCAGTTATATACTAAATGTAGCTTATGTAGCTTATGTAGCTTATCACAATGTCATTTTCGAAACGGACTCACTCCAGTAATATATTTTAGACTAATGTGCTTACCGTCCCACTAAAGAAGGTTAACTGTCACATAAGGTCACAAATTTTGAGGGCTCAGAATCGAATTCAAAATTCACAAAAAATAAAAATGAAGTTTTCGCGCTTGAGATTTTTTACAAATGTTCACCTAATGCAAGGCCAAAGAGCCACTCAAGGTAGTGTGCCGTGTTGTATAAGTGTAAGAAAAGGCAAGAAATGAGGTTCTTGGGACTATGCATGTAAGATAATAGTTAACGAATCTTGAAGTGTTCAAGACTCTTGTGATAGGGAAAGGGAAAAGGAACCAGTAAGGACATTTTTGACAAACATAAAGGCAAATACGTAACACTAGAACTTAGCAACCACAAAATTAACCTCGAATACTTAGCAAATAACAATAACGACGCCAACAAACCAAAACGCCACAATGGATACAAGTTTTTTTTCTTTAGTAATATTATATGGTTTAAACCGCCCTATTAGAAAAAATGAAAAAACCCAAATTTAGCAAAATGAACGTCTAAAAGATAGAACTAAAGATTTATCAAATATCGCCAAGCTATCTAGAATTTAATCCTTAAGAACTTCAGCCATTCCCCAACGCTAAATAAGATTTTCAATAAAAACACCGTCAAAGTTAGCTAGTTATACTAAAAACATCCCCAACGCTAAATAAGATTTTCAATAAAAACACCGTCAAAGTTAGCTAGTTATACTAAAAACATCGGCCAGTATATAGCATAGCACAACTGTTCTATGATAAACTAACACTTTAACATCCATCAGGACAACAACATACCCGTAACTAATAATTGCAAATGCTGAAAACCAAGGCCAAGTTCTACGTGGTCTCTACGGAAAGCCATTGGAAATCGCGAATTTAACACCACCAAATGACATTAGGCAATATCAAATATAGTAATAGCACTGTCCTCTATAATGTTTCTGGAAACTGAAAAGCGAGAATAAAAACCCAATTATCAGCTGTGAATCAGTAACGAAAGCTAAGCCCTTCAGTGGTAAAGGCAACAGATGCAATTTATGTTTTTTTGAGAAATAATTATTCGTGTAAAATATAAACAATCCTAATCTCTTAAACAAAAGAAGTGAGTTAATTAGCACTTGCTTACGTAGATACAAATTTCTACACAACACGTTCACTCCGATTAGTTTAGTTTATCCAGACCCGTGGAGCAGATATACTAGTATTGATATTATTTTATTTTTTTTTTTTTTACTTTTTGCTACCTTTACTAAACAACTTTTGTTAATATGAGACTGTAACTTTCTTGCTAATGCATTATTTCCATTATCGTACCTCTATCATTTTTATTATTATTGTTTTGATTTTTGTCTTTTTCTCTCAATATAAGTAATGTGATTTTACTTATTTATTTATTCTTATTTGCATTTATTATTTTTAATTATTTGCTTCATTTATTTGATTTATGTATTTACATATTTATTTGTTTCTAATTTATTTCATCTTATTTTATATTATTTTATTTTCATTGATATGTATTATTTTTATTAGTACTTTAATTTTAATTTATTTTATCACGGCATATTTTATTATTATTGATATCACTACTCTTATTTAGTTTATTAATATTAATATTAATAATATCATTAGTTACTTTATTGATTTTCATGGAAAATTAAAATTGTCCCCCTTGATTTCCAATGTTTTTTTTTTCTTATTCATTTTGATTACTACAGTCCCTTCAAATTAGAGTTTATAATTCTTATTTCCCACCTTATTTTTAATCTTAAATGCTGACCTGGGCCTAAATTCAAATCCAAATTTAATCTACAATTTATTTAAATATTTGAACAATAATAATAATCCGCTCACACAATATAAAATATCTCGCGATAACCAGAAATGTTAAAAGAAAAACGGTGTTAACCCCAAAATTGCACCTGACGAATGCAGAAGTTATGAAACTCCGACATGTTCTATCAATGTAAGATATTATGTATATTTCTCAATATATATATATATATTGTGTGTGTGCGCGCGTTTTGTGCGTTTGTGTGTGTGTGCATCGAGTGAAAAAGATAAAATTTTAAATTTCCTATATTTATTTCCCCTCTCGAGGCTAATGTACTGAAGATTATGAGCGCTATGCCGATGATATAAGCATTCATAGTTAGGACAAAAATGATCTCTGAACACAAAGATCACCATTATCTAACAAGTAATCAAGATAGCTATTTCCAAAACAGAAATTAATGATCTGGAATTGAAAATAATTCAGTGATGATAAAATACATCATAAGAATAAAAGTCCATCATAAGAATTTAGAATCTGGAAGCTAAACATTTCAAATATCTAAAAGTTTGGATCAATTAAAATTGAATAGGATGGTCTGGGTGTGGCTTCAATCAACGCTAGAAATTACTACTAAACCAAAGCAATGGCCTAAAAACTAGAGTTATATACTTAAATAGTTACGTTAGATCGAAACTTTAATATGGATGTCATGCATTATTCCAAACTCGTTCAGAAATATCTAAACTGTTGGCTGCATACAACCGCTTTCTCAAACTGATGTTTAAAAATAACTCCGAGCGAGTGAAGTCTTCAGCGAATGAAACCTATAGAGAGGATCATTCTTCCTCGCACCTCGTGGATTGGCGCTACAGAATCACAAAAGAACTGTGCCAGATAACCGTAACCACATTGCTTGAGGATTTTCAAGAACCAGTAGCTACTAAAATGCAACACGAAGAGAAAATAATAACATAATCAAGAGTATGATTTTTCACCCCACCTCAAAGAAAAGTCAAGAAAGGAAGCTCACTGTAGACAGTATTGAAATACTAATCAACACTTTATGGTGACTGATAGTTTCATGCCTCAAGCTATTTTAAGACATTGTGTGAGTACTAGTTTCCTGAGATTTCTGTACAGATGACCGGATGATCAAGGGAGTCAGATGTCATTTTTATTCTTTTGATTTAAAGTTTTGTTATTTATTGTAATAATCATTGGTTCGTTTTATTGATTTACTTCATTTAATTGTTATGCATATTTTTTTCTGTTTTATGGGCACTTGGCTGAGTGGATAGAACGCCTGCATTCTGACCATGAGACTCGGGTTCAAATCTCACCATGGTCGATTTTTCAAGAGATTTCCTGATGTTATCGGACTGAAGGGGTCGATCCTAGCGTGCGGCACATTCGGAAAGTGCCTGTAAATCATACCACGGGTTGACCCAAGTCTTGTGAGTGAAATTAGGTAGACGGAGCCCTTGGGTGCCGTCGACAGCTGAAGTCTCAAGTCATCATGGCCGAGGGCTTGAACGTGCTGGTCGTGTTCAAATTGTTGATCATGCTAGATAATATGCTCTTTTCCAGAAACTGTAACTAAGGTCTGCTCAGCATAGTTGCAGTATAAACACAGATGGGCCCTGTGGGTGTTGAATAAACACAAATGCTCCTGAGCAAGCGTCTGCAATAGGGATTGGCTAGCCGCGCTAATAGACGAGTATCATCGAATACGAGTGGCAAGCTTTACTATATTTTTCTGTTTTAAATTTTGTCTTCTGAAATAAATTTTCAGGTGATAGAATTTTATTTAGTCTTTAATTCATGATGTAGTCCGCCGTCGTATCAATTATTCTGATTTGTATTATGTCTCCAGTGAAGCGATATCTAAGTTTGAGTAGTGTTACCGATGAATGTGTTATGCAGATTGCAGGTTTTTTCGTAAAGACAAGACCCCCCCCTTTAATTGGCGTTTCATAACTATTATCACCGAAGCCAAGAGCGAATACAAAATGCCACTAAGAAGAGAGTCGTTTTTGACAGAGTTTGCAATGACACTAAAACTCTCTATAACCCGTTGCGTGCAAGTGGCACTCCTGCCTTTCTTGGGTTGAAATTCTTAAAAAAATACGACATTCAACAGTGATATAAGAAAAAGGTAAAAACAAATATAGATAAAATACTCATCAAACACAACGACAAACCATCCTAAAATCAAGGGAACTGCATGAAATATTAAGATAATTGTAGATTATGAACAATGAACATTAAAATAAAATATATTTTACTACAAGAGATGGTATTTTACTGTGTGCATAAAATATTTAATATGCGTATAAAATAATGAACTATATAAATGATTTGATATATTATGTTCCAATGTAGTCGAGATTTACAAAAGTGTTTTACACATAACGCTATTCGTAAGATACGCGTATATTTGGATCGATTTGAATTCTACATCTGATAGAATGTAATCAATAAAGGACTCTATCACACTACAAACTTCTTGATAATCATTGAAACGGTCAGTTATCAACAATTTGATACGCAGATATACAGCATGTTATTTTTTAAATTGAAAAACAATACAATAAGATTGAAACAGATAAAGCTTGTCGGTAAATTTAATAAAACATTTAACTTTGCTGGCTAAATATATCTATAACCGATGTATTACTCCACATTTCAATTTGAACCTGAAAAATCATTCCTTTTCAACACGTCTGCCTATTCATTTACATACTAATCGCAAACTGTTCTGTATTCAATTCGCTATTCGTTTCACTGGATATTATGCTACCTCTGAATTCCTATCTATGATAGATAGATAATAAAATCTTTCTATCTTCTATCTATCTATCTTCTATCTATCTTTATCTCATCTTAATCATTTTATTGAATTTATGTGTGTGTGTGTGTGTGCGTTTTTGTTTGTTTTTTTAAATATAAAAATCTCGTCAATTAATTTTCACCGCTAATTATGAATTGTCTTTAATCAAATTCTACCTGTTGCAAGAATTCCCAAGTCAAATAAAAGTTTCCTTTGCTGTTTTTTAGACTTTTTTCCATCTCATCATTTTTAATTTATTTACGTTTTTGTTTACTTATATGTCAATTACTAATTATAATTTAGTGTAAATGAATCAAGAATAATATTATTGTTTATCTCTTCCTTCTAAATTTTACGTCTATCTTTATACAAATAATATACACAATATATCTATCTATATATCTATCTATATATATATATATATATATATATATATATATATATATATATATATACATAGATATGATATACAAACACAAAAATTATAGACACAGAACGCTACATGATAGAGCAAATACACATGAGACCTACTTAAACAATATAAAAAGAAAATATGAAAATAAAAAGTACCAGAATTTTCTTTTTTTTCCTCCATATATATATATATATATATATATATATATATATATATATATATATATATATAAACGAAATATGTTTTATCAAGCTTCATCAGAAATTAAACATGGAGGAAAAAGAAATTTCTGCTACTTTTTATTTTCATATTTTCTTCTTTTTATTGGTTAAGTAGGTCTCATATGCATTTGCTTTATCGTGTAGCGTTTGTGTCTATAATTCTTGTGTGTTTGTATATCATGATTCTATTTGTTCTTGGCTTGATAATGTGCGTGCGCGCGTGTGTGCGTGTGTGCGCGCGTGTGTGCGCGTTTATGCCTTTGCGCCTCGAGTGGACTCTTTTTTTTTTATTTCTCTCTGGTAGTGTCCATATCATGATTGGGTAATGTTTTTTTTTTTTTTTGTTTTTTTGTTTTTTTGTTTGTTTTTTTTTTTTTTGTGGTAGCGAAAGAATTTAAATTACACCGGTTTTGGTTGTAAGTATACAGATCTTAACCAATGAAAAAAACACACACACACAAAAATAAAATAAAAAAAATAGAAGAATTTTCTTTTCTCCTCCATATTTCATTTTCTGACGAAGCTTAAATAAAAGTGAAAAATGTTAAATTTACAAAAGTTTCCTATTTGTTCCTTGGCCTGTCATTCTGTCGGATTCTAATCTATATTTGATCCATATTTGATCCCAATTCATATATATATATATATATATATATATATATATATATATATATATATATATATATATATATAGTGAATGTATTCTTAAATATATCCGTGACTGTCTTGCACATCAAAAAACCATCGTAATAAACAATGATGAATCTATCAAAGATAGCCATCAAAATATCCTCCCTCGCCCATTCTGTCTATGGCTGCATAGAAGATAAGTATTTTTAATGAAATCTGATTGCAAAACGGCAACAAACATAAACCATATAAGATAGTGAAAGATTCGATAACAAGAACTCAGTGGATGATATCCATAAATTTTGATTACCCGAACGGATTGCATTTGGAAAAAAAAAATCCACTTCGGTTTAGGATAAATACGGAGGCTTAATGTCTATGATTTTTTATTTAGTTTTTGTTCTTGTCAAATACGAAGGTGCATTGTCGGCCTAACGGTTAAAACATTAAAAATTAAAACGAAAAACTGGATCAAATTTCTACAGGTTTAAGCTTGTTCACTTAATACAAGGGCCGTTGAAAAAATTATAGCACCACGTCTCCTAACAGGTCAGATAGGAAATTAGCCTTGGTTTGAAATGGAAATAGGTACAGACAAATACCCCTACTACTCCAAGAAATAACAAGAAATACCTGACCAGTGACCTACAGGGATTGTTGATATTTGGTGATGCCCGGGACAAAATCCTTGCATATATGCCTCTAAGACTCAAGTACAGGGTTGGCTATAGAGCCTAGTTCTGAGAAATGTGAGAGAGGAAGACATTTTAAATATGTAAGAACAGTTGAAATATGAAATAAACAATTTATTCAAATTAATTATGAACTGAATTTTTATTTCACTTTTTCAGTGGATACTCGGGACTGTTACACCCTCTGCTCCCATTTATACCCCATTTCTACTGGACCTCACATAGTACTCCGAGGATCCCCTGGTCATGAGATCATATGAATTTGTTTTGAAAACTATGTATTTTTTTTATGTGCCGTGTCCCTTTAGGACGTAGGCGATCATGGCTCTCCACTTCCCTCTATCACTTGTAACTCTCAATAAGTTTTGTCCCTTTGCTACTTCCACCAGGCCCTGCTCTGTCATCCACTTGCTTAAGCCTGCTATGTATGTCGTGCGTTGCTTTCCCTTGTCTCTCTTTCCATGTATTTGACCTGTGAGTATCAGATTCTCCAAGCCATCCTTTCTTATTACCAGTCCCAGAAATTTCAGCTTCCTCTTACTGATGTTAAGTATAAACTTCCTCCTTGTTTACATCCTCTCCAAGATCTCATCGTTGCTCTCACGCTCGATCCATGATATCCTTAGCATCCTTCGTAGAACCATACCTCCGTCGCCTGGAGTCTCTTCTTCATCTTTTAAACGAGGACAGATGTCACGTAGCAGCTCAGTAGTCTTTTCTTTGCTACCAAAGTAATCCTCCTGTCTCGAAATACTCTGCCTAGCTTTTGGAATGCGTCTTCGGATCTCAGCGTCGCACTTGACGTCCTTTGTCAAAACACTTCTCAGATAAAAGGAACTTATTTTATAAAATTTACTGAGAATTTCTGCAGCGATAAAACTTAGTTAATTGTACGCAACTGATACTAGATTCAAGTGCAATATATATTTTGTATACATCCACAGCTGAAACTAGTATTCTTTCATAGAACCTAACATACCAGTGCTCCAATTATATCATTTTTATATATAACACACATTTCAACATCGTTTTCCTTGTTTTGTTTTTCTCCACATCTGCAGTACTTAATTTGATTCTTCCTTAATGAAGAAAGGAAAGGCCAGTAACTCTATTAGAATGTTAAAACCTCGAATGATGGAAATTACTATTACTGCTTATATATCATATCGTTCAAAGAATACGGCTATATTTAAATAATTTTGTAATTGCATTAGATCTATAACATTGTTCTGTTATGTTCAACCAGCATAAAACCATCAACAGAAACGGGATTATTTAGTATACCACTTCTGTTAATATCAGTGGCATATGCACGTGTTCTATATAGTTACGACTGCTGTAGAATGTTAATTCTGTTTTTTGTTTATATTATTTTATATATAAATATCAAAAAAAGCTACCACGAAACAAATGAAACAAAGAGCATTGTATTAGCGAATCTTTTTTGTAAGTGTGGAGCAAAGGAGTTTTACTAATAATAACAAAAAATCTTATCTGAAGTAGAGGAGATCAGGAACATCACCGACAAATACAGAAAGCCATATTATGTTTATTGTTGTTATTATTATTAGTAGTAGTAGTATTAGTAGTTGATTTTTACTTAAAAGTTCCCTCTGTACAGAGAAAAATTACAAATATGTATATAAGTATATATTGGGCACTCCGACTTGGTGTAATGGTAGCAAAATTGTGTTGATAGATCAATTACGTCTGAGTAGTGAGTTCGATCCTAACTGCGGACACTCTACTATCGGCTTAGTGCCACATCTATGGCTATATATAATCACATATCTTAAGATCAAAAGTCTATGATAGCATTGTTTTACAATCTCATGGTAATTACTCTACTCCATCCTTCAGCAATGCTTACTATTCCGACTCCGGCAGTCACAAATATTTCAGCGTTTCTCAAATTCCATTTTGCTGCGTTTTTTTTTCACGAGTCTTTCCACGTCTCCCATGACTGACAATTATCCCATAGTAAAAATTATAGTTTCACTCATTGTTGATAAAAATACGAGGGCCGCTCCGAAAGTAATAGCGCTTCTTTACTATACAAGCAATATAGGGAACACAATCAGGCAATCGAATAAAGCAGGCTTTCGGATAGAAAACACCTATTTTGCCACAAATTCAACAAAATTGGCTATATATTTACGCTGATTATAAACAAAAGTTCTTCATTTTGTATCATTATAAATCGACTGATATTCAGGGTCAGCTTGGATATAGAATTTGATATAAGCAACTGTCGTCATTGATGAAACACACTACCCACAGTACTCACATCACCTGTGTGATCTCAGTAAATGTTTAACAAACACCAATATATATCAACTGATGAAATTTTTCCGCATGGAAGAATTCACTGAAAAACCTTTGCTTCGTACGCACTTTCATGTCAAACGTCATTTTGTCAGATTGTTAACAAGGTAAAACAATATAAATTATTTACAGGAATGTTCAACCTCTTTCTCATACCACAATTTATTATTCCACTGGTGTCTTGCGCCCATATAAAAAAAATAGGATGTGACACTTTCGAAATAATAATGATAATAATAATAAGTTGGATTGGAAAAGGTTCCAATAGACTCATTGAAGGGATCACTGGTAGCTAAAGCCTTAAAAAAATACAAATAATTGTACTCACAAGTATAGTTCACACCTTACGAAGGGCTTTATTTATGTAAAATGCGTATGAACTTAGATTTTTTTGTTGCTTTTTTTTCTCGAAAAATACTTAGTGGAAAGTGTCATGATGTCATTTCTGACCTTAAGCCTCTTCTTCGGACCCGGAAAGAAATGAGTATACACTAGAAATCAAAGAAAATAATAATAATAATAATTATAATAAAGAACAATCAAAGCTAATCACCCAGACATTGTTATTAGAGACCACAAACAAAACAGTTGCCTCTTTATTGATACGACAGTCCCTGCAAACTGCAATATATCTTTGAAGATCTTCAAAAAGCCATGAAAAATACAAGGACCTTGAAATCGAAATCTCAAACATGTGGCACATGGGCACATCAACAATCCATGTTTTAGCTGGATCCCTCGAATTTTTGGAAAATATTCCAGTAGATTCATTGAAGGGATTCCTGTTAGCCCATACCTGAAAGAAATACAAAAGAAATTGTTCTCTCAAGTACACCCCACACCTTACGAAGGGATTTATCTATGTAAAATATGTGTGTTATTGTTCCTTTTTTTTTTAAATTGGCCAGTGGAAAATGTCATGATGCCATTTCTGACCTTAGGTCTCTGGGCGGGACCCGGAAAGAAACCTGTACACACCAGAAATCAAAAGGAACAGCAACAACAACAACAACAACAACAATAATAATAATAATAATAATAATAATATCCTTATAGGCCCCAAAGCTCCAAAATTGATGACTAGATCTAAAATAAAAATATTTAGGTCACTATTGTCCCTGTTATGACTGAAACATTGGGGTTTATACCACCGAATTTAATGCCTTCCATTGATAAAATCGGAATAAAAGTTAGTATTCCATCGTTTCAGCAGTCGGATACGTTGTGTCCATTAAATTAAGAGGATTATCCGATATTCTTGCTGGTAAAATTATGTAACTTTTGAGGTTTTAATTCAGACTTGATTGATAATCTCTTTTTGAGATCAAGTCTCTTCCATGCTGCAAGTCTTTCGCATGTTACATCATTGCTGTCATGTATTAATGTCTTTCTGAATATCAATCTCGTTTAATTTTGTCCAATCTCTTTACAAAATATTTAAGAAGGAGTTCAAGTGCACCAATGTCCGTTCAGTTCTCTGGTATCATGCCGATAATTATTAGGCATTTTACTTTTACTTTCACTTTGTGTTCTGCAGGAACGATGATGTTTATTACCTAGCAGAATTTTAGTTGACTAGATCTGTTTTCCAGATTTGGGTTCGGATTTCAAAGTCTCAACGAATTTTACTATATTTGTGTATGTACCATTCATCTGCATGTCCATTTCAATTATGGTTGGATCACCATTGCTGAGTCATTCTGTCTTTTATTTTAATCTTGCTCTGCTATTATATTTTTTGCGTTCATTTATGCTTGTCAGATTCCTCATTTCTCAAAGACAATATTTATTGTTTAATTGAGTTTTATTATTATTGCGTCGATAAGACTGGCAACATGGATGCAAATGAAAAGTGGAGAAACGTTAAAAATGTCGACGATATAAATAATATCTGAAACGCTATTACACAAAACAAAGTCTACATGACTGAGACGAAGCGAGATTTACATAGACTTCTGAATACTTAGTTCTTACTTTAACTATAATAAAAATTACATTGTAACTAATTTCATTTTTCATAGTTTAAATCTCCACATTGTTTCATTACTAATTTTGTGAATATAGTAAAATAATCTGCTTGTATATTAAGCTTAGATTATCGAAGATCAGAATCTTTAGTGCATTAATTCAATTGAATTTGCTTTGTATAAAAACTCTCAAAAAGTTTCACCCTGACTGAAATACATAGAGTATGTTTCTTAATAGTAAGTCTCTTTTACGTTCATATATACTTTTCTTGAAATCCCGGGATATTCCACTAATGTATTTCGTGGGTGGGGAATCTTTTACATTCTATTTGGTAAACTTAAGCTTCTAAGTAAAATTCTCTCTCTGAAATAACACGGATAAAAGTCAATTTCAATCTATTTCTTCATTCAAATATTCAGGGTGACATATTCTAAAACCTCTGAGATGAAACTAATAATTATTTCAGATTTTACATAATTGCTTTGATGTGGGTAAAAAATATGGGATCTTTTTTTTATTTTTTTATCAACTTACGGTCAACGATTAACTTTGAAACAATATATATACGAAGTAACAAAAGAATAATGAAAGATAAGTTGATATTTGTTACTTTCTGAATTGTAAGTTCGGATCTGTTTAATTTATTTAAATGATCAAATTTATTTGTGAGTGGAAGGTGGCATATAACTAACGGAAATATTTAGCGTTTTTAAATATAACGTTTACAAAATGTCCGAATTATAAGACTAAAGAAACATACTAATATGCCAATGAGAGGAGAACTCATAGAGAGCTGGAAGATTTGCTTGAAAAAATTTTTATCGAATAGAAAAAGACATTGGTTTGTACTGGAAAATAATGCCCTAGAAAAGCTAAAAAAAATTCTCAAAAGGTATGTTAATCTATACAGTTTTAATATCTCATCTATTAAATCTTTATATTATCCTATCTTTATTTTTCATATCTATAATTTCATACCAGTGACAAAAAGTCGCAATTTTGGGTTTATATGTTCCTTGTAAGTCACAGCATCTCAGAAGTTTTAGGAGCTAATCTGTTAATCTCTTAATCGTGACAATGTTTTGTCTTCATGTTTTTATTTGTTAAATACTTGTGTTTCACTACTGAGTACGTGTTTTTCAATTTTTTCATAAACTCCCATAGCATTTAACAGAGATCACAATATGTCATTTCTTCCATAATCACAACTCGTCCACTTGGATAAAATATAACGGGCGAAATCTTGGTTCATACATAGTAACGTTAGTGATGATATGACAATTATTGATAATGTGGATTTATCTTTTTGAAGTTTTTAATGTGGCGGGTATAATCCTTTTGTTGAACCCTTGTTGAAATCAATTATTTTATTTAAGAAACCTTAATATAAGCCACCGCTAATATCTACCGGATGAAAAAACAAATATATTTAAGCATATCAAGAAAATAAAGCCACTAAGATGCAAAACGTTACTGGGTGGAAGAGAATATGAGAAAAAGAAAACATTATTAAGGAGATAGAATAATAAATGAACAAGAATTAAGAAGAGAGAAGATAACGATTGACATTACATTTAATCTTCTGATGTCCAAAGTTTACTGGAAATCAAGAAGCTGGAAGAGAGATCCACAAACGAGAAATTCTATAGAAGAAAGTATTAGCATAGAATTTATGGTTACATCGAACCATTCCAACTGTAAAAAGATGAGACCTTGCCGCCAATCTAGTACTGCGTTTACATTCATAAAGTCTAGATCCCATAGCGGAAAGTCCATCAGAACAATTACCATGAAAGTATTTATAGAAAACAAACAGGGAAGCAACTTCATGGCGGTGGGAAAGGTCCTGAAGATGAGATGACAGGTCAGGACAAATAACATTGCAGATTCTTCTTTGTATTTTATCAAGAACCTCTAAATACATAGCAGAAGCAACATACCAAACGTAACATCAATATTCAATGCATGAATGACTAGAAGACATATAAATAAGTATATTAGATTCTGGTGAGTAGCACGATCAGTGAATTAAATATCCTTGCAGAAGACCTAGCAATTGATGCAATATAATACATTTTTCTTTATATACGCCACCAAAAGAAAGGCATAGAAAATCCTTAAAAGCAAATATGAAAGCAAATATGAAAAAGACGCTATAAACGACAACACAAAAATAAGCACATTACTTCCAAATTCCGTAAGTTATAAATTTGAAAGAAATTTAACTCATCTCAAATATAAAACTTTTCGTAAAATATCCGGATATAAATTTAACATTTCATCTCAAAGTAAATAATTTTTCTAATTGTTTTACATATTTTCATCGGAATTCACATCGAAATTTACTCACATAATAATAATTGTATTTTTAGGTGTTTCCTTATAATGAAACATTTGACATTCATTGACCGATCAGCCAGTGCTACAATCGATTAAAATATATAAAATCTTTTTATAAAAATATTTTTTTCAGGAAGATTGATTTCAAAAGGCCAGTAACTGTTATCGCGCTTTGCAGTATTTATGGGAGTTTCCTTGCTAGCTTTTTATTTGCGGTATTGTGGAACGTCAACATCTTGATTGTAACATTATTTTCTCTTTTTCCTGTTGCACGTGCTATCCATTTTAGTTGATGCTGTAATTGAAAGGCTTTATGTAGTGTGGCTACTGTTATTAGGGATTTGGGATTCTGTATCGCCCGCTTCACAAGGTTCAAAGAAGCAAGACATACAAAGATCATTAAGTTTTAAAATTCTTATTTTTGGAAGCAGATTATTTTTAGAAATAAAAAGTAACATCCTTATTCTTTTAAAAACTAAATATATTCTATTTTTCTGTAAGACGATCTTTTGGTTTTCATTGAATTCAGTTTGCTTTGACGATGAAGATAACTAATTTTGCTGTTCCTTTCGAAACAGCGTAACTAAATAGGTCAGAGCTTTTTGATGAAGTCATCCCCATTAATTCACAATTTATTCTAACAAGCATCGTGACATACCAAATACAGGGTATTTTATTGATAACTAGTATTAACGTAGATCACTGGGAGAAGTGGACCTATCTACCTATGCCCTGCTAGATAATTTTTCAGCTTGGATATTTTACACAATTATATATCTACCATTCGAATCTGCATTGAATATCTCTGCTACATCTGATCTGGTGTTTTGTTTTATATCTACAGATATTTGGCAAAATCCAAAGAAGAATCAGCAAAGCTATCGGTCCTGATCTGGCATCTCGGCTTCAATTTCCTCATTGGTACCCCGACTTCTCGAATTTAAGCGCAGTAATAGATTGACAGCTACGTCTCATAATTCAACCATATATGTAACCGTAGTTTCTATCTTAGTGGTGTCTTCTCTCGCACTGCTGACTTGTGGAATTGTGTTCCTATCAACTACGATCTTCAAATATTTAAATGCAGTGTCAATCGTTGTCATCTGTCTTCTTGAACTATGTCACTTTATTGTCGTCACTGTTTTGTTTTGTTTTTTTGGTTTTCATTCTCAGTAACCCTTTGTATTTTATTCACTTTCTCGGGGTTAAATGATTAAAAAAGTAAAAAAAATATATACTAGGTTGGCCAGAAATTCCTGACTCACTTAGGAAGCAGAAAGAAAGCAACAAATCTTCCTCACTGTCTTGTGGAATTTCCAAGGAGTACTGCATTTCGAACTTGTTCCACACGGTCATGCTATCAACGCTAAACTGCATACGCAGCAGCTAGACCGCGTGTACGACAAACTAAAGAAGGAGGATCTTGATTTGTTCAATCAAAGTTGGGCTCTGTTTCAGCAAGATAATATGATGCTACACCCTGTCAGATTTTCCAAGGAGAACTTCAAACAGATGGACGGTGTTGAGATTCTTCCACATCCACCATTCAGTCCAGACGCTACTGCAAGCGACTATGGTCAATTCTTCTCAATGGCACACTTCCCCCACGACCAGCGATTCAATACTTTTGATGAAGTGATGAAAGCTTCTTTCAGATTTTTTTATTCAAAGCCAGCGGACTGGAATCTGGGACAGATTCGGATGCTGGCTGATCGCTGGCAGAAGATCGTCCAGAATGATGGACTTTATTTTGAGGAATAAATAATATTCTAAGTAAGACAGGACTTTATCACCAACCTACATTATGCTTAAATAGATATAGACAAACTATATACGAATGGTCACCATATATGTACATATAAGTAAACTTATGACTATCTGATTATTTGACCCTATTTTAGAAAATCTGTTAATCCTTACGTCAAGATTTTATTGAAAAAAGATTCAGAAGGCCTGCGCTCCATACATCAGTATAATATAATATTCAAAATCAGCTCAACACTACGGAGAAATCTCTGACGAGTCAAATCTAAGCCAGTGGGGAACATGATTAAGAACAGGGTGTACTTCATTCCTTGCAGTTTTAGCAAAGAATATCAAGGTGAAACAAACCACACTCTACAAATATGGGTAGAAGAATGTGGAAAAATCGTATTTATGGGGGAAACAATGAAATCAGGAATAGCCGATCATGGATGGAGGGAAAAGAGTAGGCATCAAGCATTGAGTTCTTGGACTCAATGGAATATATTTCTTGATGTACTACATTTTATAGAGACGGTCTTTATGTACAAAAGCTTTCCTTTCTGCTTTTCTTCAAAAACAGAGCTTCCAACTGCCTCCCTGATCTCAGAATGGATCCTCTTTTTCCGAAGAACAAATATATTTCTGAGATGAGGTATTCTAATTATTTACATTATTTACATTGTTCAGACTATTGTCTTCATCTTTATTGCCATATTCCAGGCGTTTCGGCCGTTGTACGCTCCGGCCTTCTTCGGGTGATTGGAATTTGAACTGAACTCTTTATTTCGTCCACCAAGGTAGATTATTCTCGTTCCACGTGCCATGCTTCTTCCGGATGTCTCAGTCATTTCCCTTTAACTAATGCAGTAACTAAGGAATGTCCTCAAGGACACAGCCCAGTGGATAAAAGCCTTGGTTAAATCCAATGACTTAACCCAAAGTTTTGTAAGTTCAATACCTGGCTACACCTGCGCACGAAAGAAAGGGAACACTGAGAATTACAAATATTTTTTAATTATATGTTTAATAGCCGATTTAATTTAGTTTCTTTTTTCTTTTTATTCATGCTTCCATCACTTCTGTTATTAAACAGCCCACATTATGAAAATAGAAGATCTACCAAGAAAGATCACTCAGAATTTGTAGACCTCAACATTTTCCTGAAGAGGGGAAAGATATTGAAACTATTTTTAAGCTTCTCCGTTCTTATTGCTACATAAAATATTTCAAAACAGAAATGCGGTCCTTCATGACAAACTCAACAAATCAAAATATATTGCGTTCTACCCAACAAATCTATCTTTAGTTTCTTTACCTTTTTAACCATTTTGTCATTGATTTTCCCAACATATATATATATATATATATATATATATATATATATATATTTTGTAAAACGCTTGTATTGACAGGTATCGTTGATCAAATAGCGTCATCAGAAAAATGGATTTTATTTCGACCAAATCTACATCGGCGAGACAGGACATGATACAGTCATATGAAATCTGGGTTGTTGGGTTTTTTTTAATTATCTATATTGTTTGTGAGATTAAATCGGCTTTTGCAGCCTATCCACTATTATTACTAAACTCATTTAGAAACGATGAGGGATTCGAAAAAAATTTAAAACAAATGAATTTATGAATAAAAGTTGATTTGAAATTCTAAACTAAAGAAACAATACAGTTTAATTGTTGAAATTCAGTTCACATATGGTTACCCTCAATCACATTTTGTCTTAACAATATAAATTCAGTTGGCATCCATTCTTTTTTGTCACTGATATATCAGTGTAAGCATTCAATATAAAGTTAATTTTCCTATATTCTACCATTCTATCGTATTCTCGTCCGATGTTCAACACCATCATTTGATAAAACACCAGAAATGTTGAAACTTCGTGCTAGTACAAACATCGACGGACACTTCCGTCTATCTAATTTCAGTCACATGGTTTAGGTCAATCGACGATGATTTTTAGGCATTTTCCAACAATGTCGCACGTTTGGATCGCCTTTCAGACTGATAAGATCACCGACAAATAGACCATGGATTTGAACCAGGATGTGGTGATCTGATCCCACGACCATGTGCAATTATTAATAATATTTTTTGTCATCATTTATTATCATGAAAAAGAATTTACTCGAAGCGAATCTCATATGTTCAATTGTACTTTACAGTCAATCAGAAATGAGTTTGAATAGAAAAATAAATGCGTTGCTCATGTAGCATTATTTATGACAGTAAAAAATAAGATTCCTATGAAATAAGGATTATAAGCGTAAAAGAATAACATCACGCAAATAGTGTCATACTAGGGACGCTCTGAAAGTAATGCCTCTTCAATGGAAACTACAATAAAAAGAAGGAGCGTAATTTTTCCATACTAAAGATTTTTTTTTCCTTTTTTTTTACCAGTTTATGTTGGAATCTCCATAATTTACTATCTCACACATCATTGTCATGCCCGATGAAATGTATTACCTACCGGCTAACTATGTACACACCCACCGATTAAACCTTCAGCAAGCAACCGTTTTCTTCCACAAGGAGTAACTCATTGACAGATATCTGCTTCGGGCATATTTTAATATCAAACGCCATTTTGCCAGACAGATATTTGTAAGAAGGAAAAAATATTATGAGTTATTGATTGGTACGTTCAATTTCTCCATCCATGTCACTACCATCCGCTTCTGGTGTCCTGGCAATTTTATTGGACACTTTATTTTAGTAGCCATCCTCGTATATCAGAGATGCCATCTTAACTATATCACCAACTTGTCATGGGTCCGCCAATTCACTACCTATTATCCCACCCCAAATATTCGCAATGTCGCTTTCTTGACGACGTCCCAAACTGCGAGGGCGGTTTTCCACTGTAGCCATGTTAACTTTTTGCTGTATCTATGTTTCATCGGCCTGTCTCATTATTTATAAAACGCCATTCATGGTTAAAAAGAACGATAGAAAAATCGTTCTTCATGTATTCTGTTGCCAATTCATTTGATGACTTTTTTTTAAAGACCTAGTGATAGATTTAGAACGCCACATTTTGCGTTTTTCTCCATTTTCTCACTACCAGAACGCGTTAAAATTTCATAGCTGTAGAAAGAAGAACCTTCCATAATTTTGCCCTTCATTCGGGACACAATTCGACTTGATAAAATCCTCAATGTGGCCTTCTTTGATTGAATCTGAGTCGTCCAGGCTCTTTAACCAGTGTTCGGCGGTAGCTGCAAATATTTTCCCATGGTTTCTAGCGTTGATTTCGAATTTTGCAATCTTTGAAGTTATTAAACATTTCTCTTTATCCGAGAAATACCGTTTATGACGTAATTTAAAGCTTTCAATTCGCGACGTATTAATTTGAGAGCATGAACTTCATAATATTTCAAACAAATGATTGATGTTTGCTTGGATCAGTGCAGAACGAACCTGTTTTCATTTTCACAACTCAGAGGAATCTTACCATGATTCAGCAAATAAACACGTTTACATTTCAGTAAGTTTTATTTTAAATACGGATAAAAAAAAGTGTCTAATAATGAGAAGGAAAAATATATATACAACTTTGTTTAATGACCCCGAAAGCATAAATTAAACATTGTTGCTTAAATATACCCAATTTCAGCTCTCTCTCTCTCTCTCTCTCTCTCTCTATCTCTCTCTATCTATCTATCTATCTATCTATCTATCTGTCTAAACACACACGCGCACACACACACAGACATATATATATATATGCATATATATATATATATATATATATATATATATATATATATATATATATATATATAGTGCGATGGGTAAATTGTCGTCTTTTATATTTATAATTTCGTTCATGTATGCTGATTATTTTTGATTTTGTCGACTGCACAGTATAGTAGGGTCAGTAGGGTCAGTAGGGTCAGTAGGGTCAGTTGGGCACCCACTGTGAGAAAAAGTGCATCATTTCACCAGAAATTTGAAACGGCATGCTGTATTGCTTAGCATTCTCGTCGGAATATCCAATACGAACACTTCAGAGTGTTTGGGCGTCATTCTGAGGAATCTGCAATGGATTGGGAAAAAGTTGGATGAGTGATTACAAAGGTGCGGTAGTTCGGAAAAACTCACTCTGGTCGTTCTGAACTCTAGAATTTGTTTGTGATAGTCTCAGATCCAACGCAGAGGTCTACATTAAGTGGTTTGAGAAGGTAGTGTTACCCTGGGTCAAGAGGGTGGCTGCTGGAAGATTCTCTGTCGGGGAACAGGACTCTGCATCATGCCACAAAAACAGGAAAAACATTCATGGCTGTCAGACTATTTCTACGACCGCATCACCCCTTATATCTGGCGACCTAACTCCCCACACTGCAGCCCCACCTTGATTATTATGTGTGGGTTGCATTTGAGCGAGAGACCAACAAAACTCCTGTAACACTAAAATGAACGAAAGGCAGCATTATTGCAGCATTCACCAAATTAAACTAGGAAACCGCCCAGAAAAGTTGCAGGTGATTCCGAATTCGTCTGAAGGCCGTGATTGAAGTCAATGGCGATTTTGTTAACAACATTTACTCATTAGCATTTCAAGATATTTTTGCGTAATTTATTGAGTATATCGGTTAAAATGATATGTCGGTGTTATTTTTATTTTAATCGTAACTTAGCCATCGCATGTTATATATATGTGTGTGTGCGTGTGTGTGTATGAGTGTGTTTTTGGGTCTGTGCGTGTGTATAAAGGGGTTTATAAAGTCCTTGCGCAGTTTTAAACACGAATGTTATAAAGTTCTGCACAACGTACTGACCGTGTTTAGAAATTAATAAAAGACATTCCTATCCTTATAGATTCATATATATGAAAATATACATATTCAGTTAAAATATCTCCATAATAATGGCTAAGAGATTAGCCGAAAGCGCTTCAATCCTTGGAGCTTTTGAACTGTTTTTACACTCACTGTCGTTAAATAAAGAAAATGTGTGTACGAATGCAAGAAAAATTTTATAAAAAGCTTAATCACGGTGAGTTTTCAGTGGTTTTCACTGAAACTTGTATAAAAGAAGGATTTCTTCCCAAATGCACAATATATGCATATATATATTCTAGACTTGACGAATTACTTAATTATGATTATTTCAAATCCTCCTAATCATTTCTTTCACTTGTATATAATTGCTTGAACCGGCTTCTAATGCTCTAGATGGAGTAGCTCATGAGGGTGCAGTCCGTTGGGTTAGGAAATCTCGGATGACTTACGTCACAGAATTTGTGAAGAGCGACGCTATATCATAACGGGGTTCGATTCTTGGTAGAGGATGCGCACTGTTGATGTGTCCCATATATAGGACGAAACGGCCGTCCAGTGCTTTCTGCATTTTGTTGAGGATTCTTCTAGACTCGATGAATTACTTAAAAATATATATATATATATATATATATATATATATATATATATATATATATATATATATATATATATAAAAATATTTCAAAACTGACTGCTTTATCTTGGTAGACGCGCTCATCATGCGGGAATATTCTTTCATCTACACGCTTACATTATCTTTCTTATTTACATAAAATAGGATTTTCACATCTCTATTAGATGGAGAGATAAAAAGGAATTATTTTGACATAAACAAATAATGTTCATATATCTCGCATCGTCGTCTGCTCATAGCATTATTTAGTTTATTCATATTTCTTTTCCTGTCGTATGATCTATCACTAGGGTAAACAAATAAGTCCGTATCTTAATGAACCATTTAATTTACAGAACAAATGTTCATTTTTCACTCTTTCTTGTCAGTGATTTTAATTCACTGGAGAATATTAATTACATCGTTCTATCATTATACAGTAAACATTTAAGATCAGATTTCATGTAATTACTAACAATTAAGCTACGTACTTTTATGCATTCTCATATATATATATATATATATATATATATATATATATATATATATATATATATATATATATATATATATATATATATATATATAGCAAGAATAGATACAAATTATTTCCTAAAGGCATTATGAAAATTAAAAATAAGAGGTGATAACACTTACAGAACAGACCAAGCGGTTTCGTTCCCAAGCTCATCAGGGTCGACTGGGAACAATTTAACAATTATTGCAATATATATTGACTCATAGATATTGACTCACACTTATATATATTGAATTTTTTTTTCCTCATACCATTAAGCATTTCATTTTTTAATGTTTTAATTGTATGTAGGGTGTTTGTGTGAGTCAATATATATTGCAATAATTGTAAATTGTTCCCAGTCGACCCTGATGAGCTTGGCAACGAAACCGGTTGGTCTGTTCTGTAAGTGTTATCATCTCTTATTTTTTTATTTTTCATAATGCCTTTAGGAAAGAATTTGTATCTATTCTTTGCAATATTACGGTTCTGTACCTCCAACAATTTATTTAAATATATATATATATATATATATATATATATATATATATATATATATATATATATATACACTACATACATATATATAAATATAAAATGAACAATTAAGTCAACCCTCAGAGGCTACAGACTGTTTCGTGTTAGACGCAATCGTCAGGCCGCCTGATGTTTGCGTCTAGCATGAAACAGCCTGTCGCCTCTGCCTTTTATATTTACATGAGCTCTATCTCTGATACTGAGCAATTTATCCCATAAATATAGCACAACTTAAAATCATATTTCTTCATATATATATATATATATATATATATATATATATATATATATATATATATATATATATATATATATATACTTACATGTATGTATGTATATATAATTGTGTATTTCATACAGCTTTCATTGTAGTTGACTAGCAAGGTGCAGTAAGTGTAACTTTTTTAATACATTTTTCTCGTATCGGTATAATAGATTTCTTTTGGAGCATAGAGTATGTAAGAACTGTTTAAATCATTTATCTATCCGAGAGCTTTTAACTAATCTGTTAGCCATTATCAGCGATGTCATTATTTGTCTTAATCTGTAGATTTTATTTCTTTTAATAGCAATAGAAATGTTTTATTCCCGAACACAGTCAGTACATTTTGACCATGTTCAGAATTAATATTATCATGTGTTGCTTTCTTCATTTTTATTATTAAAGCTTCCGTTATTTTAATTATGCATCATATATATATATATATATATATATATATATATATATATATATATATATATATATACATGGTCAAATTGTCAAGAACGAGGCTTCCTGATGTTATCGGACTGGAGGGGTCGATCCTAGCGTGCGGCACCTTTGGAAAGTGACTGAAAACCCATACCCCCACGAGTTGAACCAAATTTTGTGAGTGGAATTGTGTAAACGGATCCTTTGGGGGCTGTCGATAGCTGTGCTAGCACGATGACACATGTCATCGTGGCTGTGGGCTTGAGCGTGCTGGCCATTTTAAAATTATTGATCGCGCTAGATGGCATGCTCTTTCCCAGAAACTATAACGAATGGTTGCTCTGCATGTTTGCAGTATAAACCTCAGGTGGTCTCTGTGGGTGTTGAATAAACACATGTGCCTGAGCAAGCGTCTGCAATAGGAATTGGCTAGCCGCCCTACTAGACGGGTATACTGGAATACAAGTGGCCAGCTATAGATGTAATAATAATAATAATAAAGTTAATGGTCAGAGTTGAATTAGACTAGGAAACAGCAATACAAAAAAAGTACTCAATACATATACAAAAGATGAAGATTTAATA
The DNA here is from genome assembly GCA_903632075.3 of Acanthosepion pharaonis. Classification (NCBI taxonomy): domain Eukaryota; kingdom Metazoa; phylum Mollusca; class Cephalopoda; order Sepiida; family Sepiidae; genus Acanthosepion; species Acanthosepion pharaonis. The sequence goes on along the minus strand of CAHIKZ030002079.1, from coordinate 135,683 downwards.
TGTAGAGCCTTAAATATATTTAAAAAGTTTTCCAGTTTACAATCTTACAGTATTACAAGTAATTTAGTATCCACAATGAAACACAAACTCCAGAAATTTCAAAACCAACGTGCAGCGAAACATATATATATTTATATATATATATATATATATATATATATATATATATATATATATATATATATATATATATTATATAAAAAATAAAGAACAGTAAGATATATAATCCGGTGTTCTTATTGATAGTTTTATTTTTACAAAACAGTGCTCCTGTAAATTTACAGAGCATAAATATTATAAATTAGCTGATTTCAAAATATAGTTCCTACGCTACACAGGAATTACCTTGTTTCCAAAACAGAAACTAAAAACATCAAATTCAATAATATAATTAAATTAAAAGCATTAGTTCTGTTTCATCTTCAAGCGAATTTTGTAATAACTTATTTTGAAATTTACTGAGTTTAAAAAATCACATACATTCATAATTTTGTTTCCAAGGATACAGAGAAATCCAATCATTTAGACAAGGGCGGTAGCGTGTTCTTTTTTATTAACTATTATTGTATCAATTATGAGTTACGTTCGAAAAGAGTTTAAGTCTAGGTAGAGTATGGGTGCTTTTTTAACGAATTATGACACCCGTTCAACGCATGTCGTCTGTTTTGTTTTTTGGTTTTTTTTGTTTGTTTGTTTGTTTTTTCTACGGCATTTATTCGTTAAATTCCTACTTGTATACATACAGATTCTTCCTAAAAGGGGTTTTGGGATTTGAATACGTTGTATTGAACTACAAATTTAAAATATTATTTTTACTTTTAAATACTAATAGCTTGTATTTCTTTTTAAAACAAATAAATGTAATAGAATTACTTAAATAATATATCAAATATAAATATCACCAGGTACGAGTTTTTTTAAATATTATTTAAGGAAAATTTTTGACAATGTCAGCAAAGAATAGCTATTTCATGTCTATGATTCAGTATTTTTTTTATAAATCTAGTAATATATAGTTCCTCATGTATGCACAAATGATATGGCTCATTTAATGACCTACATATTCTAGTTTTTCTTATTAATTTCCATTTTACCGTAGGTGATTTATTGGTTTCTTTTAAGTGCCAGAAATATTTCGATAGGGACGTCTGATTTCGGTATTTATTTATCCTAAATGAACTTTGATTTTGATTGAATCTTTCCTTGAACTCATGATTTGTGCAACCTATAGAGACTTTTACGTTATCAGGATCTTCAATAGATGAGATATTACATTGTTGTACTAATGATTCCATGCGACATTTATTTTGTAGAGGACAGTTATGAGGATTTCTGCAGTTACATAATTTTTGTTTATCTTCATCACTTTTTATTTTTATACTGTTTAAGTTTCTTTGGTTTTGGTCTAAGTGTTTATTCAAGATATTAGCATTATGTTTCTTAATAATTCTCTCAAAATTTTCAGTTCAGCTGTAACTTAATTTTAGTGTTTTTTTATTAGAAATAGTACTGAGTTTACTATCTTTAGGAAAATTTTTAACAATTAATGCAAGGAATTTTTGTCCTAACTTATTCTTTTCCATTTGGTTGTATGGGGGCGTATACCAAATTATTTTTCTATGTCTGTTTTTCCTATGCTTTCCATTTTCATTTTTTATGAAAGTTAGTTTTGTGTTTTTATAGCCACTATCTTTTAGAGCTTTATTATAGAAATTAATATGTTCATTGAAAATCTTTTTATTTGCTGAATTTGTACTTATTCTTTTTTCGATAGATAAAGGTATATGCTTAATTATAGTTACAGGATGATTAGATTTAGGGTGTATATATAAAGGATTAGTATTGTTTTTTTTTTATAAGGTATGTATACATTTTTCATTAAATCTAATGTTATTTCAAGGAAGTTAACATTTTTAAATTTATTGCATAGCGTAATTTTTAAGTTCAGGCATTTAAATTCTTTATATAATATCTTTCTAATTTTATCGATTTTAATTAGTAGAATTCTTTATAAGTTCGTCGTCTCTGTATAAACCAATGTCAGTTATATTAATTTCACGGTAAGCTGTGAAATTCTATAATATAAAACGACCTATAAGGTGGGAAGACTCAGCTGAGTCTAGTGATCCCATTGTAATGTCAAAATGGTCATAAGAATTTTTTTATCCATTGCTCACCTTTATGTATCAGTACCGAATTTTTCGCTTTTATAATAATGCTCTTTTCTTCTTCAGTAATATCCGTGTACTGGGTAGCAAAGTCCAACGCATTCATGAACAGTTCTTTTGATATTGATTGATAATAATTTTCAATATCAAACTGCATTAGTGTACAGTTTGTTTTATCTTTAATATCAGCAAACTACTTTATCACGTCTTTGGTATTAATCCAAAGTTTCAGCCCTATTTTTAATTTAATTTGTCGATTAACTCATTCTAGATTTTTATTTTTTTTTTTTACTTATTTTGCCGATCTCAGGTCTTGTTAGCTTTATTATCCTTGTCGTAGGATTGGCTTCGAAATCTGGTTTGTGGTCTTTTAAGGTCATCATAGCACACATTTTCAGCAAGTTTGCCTCCTCTATCATTAATCTTCGTTGATATTTTTACTGCTAATATTAATGTTATCCACCATGATGAGGTAATTATTATTTGCCGTTTTATAGTCCTTATGTAAATCCTTATTGATTAGATTGTTGTAGTCACTTGCCGCTATTTTGTAGAAATTTCCTGTTTTGTCTAATTTCATTCAAATTTTATCCGTTGTGTTGATTTCTTTCACTATTTTATCCAGGCGTTTTTGGGGGTAGCATTTCTTTTCATGGAAATTTATATTATTTATTATTTCCAATAAGTCATTTTCAAAACAAGACAAACTGTGAATAAACGGTGCTGCTTTTTTTACTGTTAAAACCGTAAACCACATTTTTGCTTTGTAAGTCATTCCGTCGAAGAAAAAAGTAAGTTTTCTAACTCATCTTTCGTATATTCCTCTGTTTTTTGCATTAATATAACGAAATAATTCCTTTTGATGGTATTAGGAATGTTCTTTAGGAAACTTCCGATATTTAATTTTTTCATATTTTTTCTTGTTTCTGTTTTTTGAAACATGGTAATTCCTGTATAGCGATGAAACCATATTTTTAAATCGGTTAATATATATATATATATATATATATATATATATATATATATATATATATAAAGAGAGAAAAGATAGATAGATAGATAGATAGATATTGAGGTAATCGATTTCATTAATCAAACTGAGTGACAAGCGTCTTAAGTATATATATATATATATATATATATATATATAATATATTTAAAACAGACAACTTTAAGGGTCCATTGATTATATTGTATAAGTTTTTCCTGGTTCCTCAAATCACACAAACACACACACACGTACACACAGACACACACACACACACACACACACACACACACACACACACACATATATATATATATATATATATATATATATATATATATATATATATATATATATATATATATATGTGTGTGTGTGTGTGTGTGTGTGTAATCATTATCTATATATAGAATTCACTATCTGTCTATATTCCTGGATGTTCTAATATCTCGAACAGAGCATGGGTTCAAGACATCCATATACCTTAAACCGAAATTCACCGGACAGTACCTCAATTTCAATTCCCACCATCCATACAGCGTAAAGAAAGGGATCGTCCGCTGCTTACAACGCCGAGCAAAAGACATAAGTGGAGACCCAGAGACATTAGATAAAGAATTGGTCTAAGTATAAGTAGTACAATACAACGTAAAAACTACCCTGGGTATATGGCCGCAGCCCCAAAAAACTGGGATAAGCGGGTACAAGAGGAGGACAACAACACTCAGAAAGCAGTCTCCCTGCCTAATGTGAAGGGGTTTATCAGAGAAAATACAAAGGATCTGCTGTCTATGTAAGATCAGGACAACCTTCAAAAGCTTGACGACACTTCGCAGATATCTCTCCCGAGTAAGACCCCCCCCCAATTAGAGGAGAACATGACTAAAGACTGTGTGTACGCCATCCCGTGCAGCTGCAGAAAAGAAATATAAAGGGGGAGACAAGCCGCCCCCTCAAGGTAAGGCTTCAAGAACACCAGAAAGCTGTAACACGAGGGGAAGTAGAAAAATCAGGCGTGGCTGACCACATATGGAGAGAGAAGGGAGATCACCGCCCTCTGTGGGATCAGGTTGAGATCATAGACAAGGAACACCACTAGAAAATTCGTAAACTTAAGGAATCAGCACATATGCTAGGACACAAAAATCTCCTGAGATGACCAAGCATAGAAATGATTACAATATGGGAACCAGTAATAAGCAGTGCTAGAAAAAAACAATAATAACAACAAATGTTGCAATATGAGCTCTGGTAAAAATATGAGATGATAACAGCAATAAATTGCAATATGAGCACTGGTAAAAATGATTGCTGAAGACATTAGGTTTATAATACCCAGAAATTCATACACAGATGTCCCCAAGGACACATGGCACAGTGGATTTAGTGACAGGACCCAAAGAGTGTGAGTTCAATACCCGGTTAAGGCAGTGGAGAACTTTCAGAGAGAAATTAACAGGAGATAACTGATAACTGACATCTATTAAACATGGCACGTGGAACTAGAAAAGTTTACCCCAGTGAGGGAAATAAAGGGTTGTTCGACATTCCAACCACCTGAAGAAGGCCGGAGCGTACAACAGCCGAAACGTTGTAATAAATAAATTCGATGAGGACAATAGTCCGAATAATGTAAATAATATTGAATTCTCTCTCTCTCTCTCTTTTTCTCTCTCTCTCTCTCTCTCTCTCTCTCTCTCTCTTGGTTGGAATGAAAAATGAAAAGAAATTTACACATTTTTGACGGGCCGTATTAAGCATATGTAAATTAACGAAGTGAGGAAGTGAGTGGGGAGAGAAGACATGAGTGAGTTAGATGTACCATTTCAATTCTTTATCCTTAAGCTCACTTGGTGTGGGCCAGACATCGCTTAACTTAACGTATCTTATCTCTAGATATAGATGGGTAAGGGGTGAAGAAGAAACCCACATAAAATAAAAAGATACAATAAATACTTTACTTCCAAAAAGGTTGAAATGAAAATGAAAAATATATAATATATATATATATATATATATATATATATATATATATATATATATACATGAATTATTCACAAAAAACTAATGCAAAGGTTAATGATTTTAAATGGCGAGACATCCATCTCGCAAACAATTCAAATATTACACAAAAACCTCAGATCCGTTATGAATGAATTGATCCTTGTTCATATAAATTTCTGCCGGTATTCAGGTATATAATAGATGTTGTTCTTGTTTTTTTCTCTTAGTAATAAGAGGACATCGAAAATATATGCGTATTGTATCCGAAATGCTATTGAAAATGAGATATTGGTTTTTGAACGAATTATTACTAAGAGAAAAAAACAAGAACAACATCTATTATATACCTGAAGATGTCTGTAGGAACAGACGAAAGCTTGTGTAAAAATAACAACTAATACGGCAGAAATTTATATGAACAAGGATCAATTCATTCATAACGGATCTGAGGTTTTTGTGTAATATTTGAATTGTTTGCGAGATGGATGTCTCGCCATTTAAAATCATTAACCTTTGCATTAGTTTTGTGTGAATAATTCATGTATTTGTAAATTGATTGCACGTTTATTGTAATATATATATATATATATACAATTCACTCGATCTTTCCCTGGTGATGTCTGTCTTTGTTTCTTTCTATATCTTTAATAAATATTGTGTGTCAGCCTTTCATATGACAAATTTGTGTTTCTTAGAACATGACATAATTTCTTTCATAACTGAATGTCATTATTTCTTGTCATTACATTCTTTGCACCATAATTTTGCGTTAATTGTTGATCAAATGCTTCAAATTTTCATTTCTCGGAGTTTTTTATACAACTTTTCAGATTCTGCATCATCTTTTTTTAGAAATTACTTTTGATACTAAAAATTGCCCCAGTTTTAAATATTCTTTTAGCTTCTCATTATCTGTTATGATTTTTGATTTTTCTTTTTTTTTTTTTTCCCCTTTTCCGCATTGCGCGCATTATAATGACTTGAATTTATAAAAAAATATATATACCAAAATCAAATTATTAATGGACAGAATGGAATGGACAGTGAAGTTATTCGACCTTAACATGTATAAAGGCCACTAATGCTTAATTAACTCCTGCTACGCCTTATTTACTTTTATGACATCTCAATAAATCTCCTCCATACCTAAAGAGGTTTATATTTAAAAATGATAAATCTTTTGTAAAATTAATTCCCTTCATTTGAAAATTTAAAATCGCAATTTTAACTGATTTTTGGCAAACTTGTAAGTATGTTAAAATATATTACAAAATTATCGTATACAAATGAACAAAAATTAACGTCAATTTTTAATTTTTTTCATAATCTTAATAACTGAAATGGATGAATACTTCAAGTATAGAAAACAATCTATTTTAGAAGAATTTTTCATTTTAAATTAATTTAAATTTAAAAGAATTTAAGATTTTTTGATAATTAATTCCACCTAATTTAATTATCATATAGGTAATCTGGTTTCTTGCAAAGCAGTTTCGGCCATTAACATTCGAGCCCTCAGCTAAAACAAAAAAAAAAAAAGAACAATCGGCCTCAACAGTTGAAAATGATTTGATGAGAAACAGTTTCCTTCCTGATAGACCAAATAAATACATTTTCGGTACGCGTGTGTTTTATGTAAACAAATTGGGTTGAAAAATTCTCGTTATTAAAACTTATATTCTACACGCACTCACGTGTCCGCGCGTTTGTGTGTGTGTGTGTGTGTGTGTGTGTGTGTGTGTGTGTGTGTGTGTGTGTGTGTGTGTGTGTGAGCGCGCTTGTTTGTGTGTGTATCATTACATATATGATGTTGACACTTGAACGCATTATTTTTATTTTTGCCATTTGGGGGTCTCCATACATTGGAAGTCACATGATACGTACATAAATTTTAGCGCGTTTTTTAACCTTTTGATCAAGAGGTGTTGATAGACAGATACGCGAGTTATCAACAAATATCTTTTCAATACACTTTAAGTAAAAGGTAAGTATTATATTGTCAATATCTAGTAAAGAAAGATTAATTATTTTCTAATTACTTTCTGAACCTTTTTTGTAGATTTTTATTAATTAAATTAATTTGACAGGTATTGACACGTGATCAATACAGCGAAATAATTTAATATTTCCGTTAATTTAAGATTTAAAAAATATTGAATAAAATATATATTCAAATTGCTAAAATATGTATTAAGAATTTATGTAACAGATGAATTTACAACTAAGTGAAGACTATAGTTTATTTGACACTGTTCTTGATATATATTCATTTTAAAAAATGAAAATTTTATCTTCAGTTAGTCAGAAATCGTCGCATCTTATTTTGACATAAAGCAAATATAGGAAAGAATCTAATTCATTTGATAAGTAAAATGCAGAATTGAAATATTGAGCTCTATTATGACTTGCATCGTGAGAAAGACTGTCTTCATTAACAATACGACGAAGTATATTTGGGATCAACATTTTTGTGACCTTGTGCCAGACGAATCAAATCTTAGTAAATAATAGTTGGCCTCATATTTTATCATTCGGTTATTATGAAAGATTAATTTATTTATATTTTTACTTTTCGAAGAAATCATTTTTGTATGTCACGCGTTTAGACATCGAATCTTTTCAAATATCTAATTCATAAAACGAATTATAGAAAATCTAGAAAAGAATTTAATTATTTGCTCGTTTCGTTATGCTTTTAAAATTGCTTTAACCAACTGAGATAATTAGATTTTCAAAACGTTTCAGGCTTCTTTTTTCTTTTTTTAATGTCAAGTCATTTTTTTTTTGACATAAGAATGTGAAAAATAAAGAATGTGACAAATAAATATACTACTAGTACTACTACTACTAATACTACTACTAATAATAATAATAATATGAACATTGATAAATAAAACTAAAATTAGTCATTAAAAAAGATGATAAATTTGAAAATGTTGGAATAAAATGATAAAGGTAATGTGAAGATATAACGAACAACGTTTCTTTTCATTTTTTTAGTCATTTCACCCCAAGCAAGGCGATAATGCCACTAAGAGGCAGAGGGTTATTAGGAGTGAAAGAGAATGAGAAGACTTTAGTGGGGAGAAAAACAATAAACGAAAAGGTTTCGGGAAGACAGGAAATGGCGGTTGATTTTGCATTTATTTTTTTGAAGAAAAACAAAGAAATCGGAACATAGTTCCACAGGCGAGAATTGCGAGAAACTAAACTATTAGAAGAGAACTTACGGTTATGTCTATCTATTTCAACGGTAAAAAGCAGAGACCTAGTTGCTAATCTAGTAGTAGTCTTAAATTAATGCAATCGAGTTAGCAAGCTCATTAGAACTATTAGCATGAAAACATTTACAGAAAAGACAGAAGCAAGTCACGATACAAAGATAGAAATTAGAGACTTGGATTATGTGAAGAATCTCTCGATATATAACAGGAGCACCAGACGAGATATGGCAGCAATGTTAAATGCACGGACAAATAGTAGATTTATAAAAGTGTTTGATGGATTCTGGCAAAAAGAATTATCTTGCACGATACAGTGAATCCAATTTCCAAGTAGAAGACCTAGCAGTTGATTCAATATAATGACTCCAATTTATGTCAATTGCTCTCCTGGAGGTTACCATCAACCATCAATTAATATTTCTGATGACCAGTGGAGAAAATATTATAAAAAAACACAAATTCCAGTAGAAGACTTGCTGTCGCTTGATCCCACAACGGAAACTATCAGCTTCTACTGTTATGAAACCTCTTAAAACAAAAAAAATTATAAGACATTTTAATGCCAGAGAAATGTAAAGAAATATTTTCATTCAAATTCGCTCCCGAAGTAAGTGAGTAGGCTCATTCTCCGTCTGCGGCAGAATGCGCGACTTATACGAAAATGTCAAATCAGAGTGATATTCTCTTGAACATGGCAGTAATCACCCCAATATTAGTAGCACAAAAACCTTCCAAATAATACTTATGTTAATATATACTTATATAAATATGGCTACACAGATTAAATTTTGTTTATTTTATCTACAACTATCATGTAAAATATTTATCCAACTTTTTATTCTCCGTTTCACTATGGGATTTAATGCTTACAACTTGAGTGCGAAGCAGTCGTGTATATTCCCAAGAGGTCAAGTGGAAGCCAGTATCTTCAATGTAACAGATTGATTTTCTTCGATACTTTTGCTAATTGAAATTCACTATTATTATTATTATTATTATTATTATTATTGTTGTTGTTGTTGTTGTTGTCGTTCAATGTCAGTAATATTTTGTAGTATTCAAGGGAGATCATTTGACAACAAGTTTCCTCAATACTTTAAGACTTACCTATAATTTGATCTATTATTATTATTATTATTATTATTATTATTATTATTATTATTATTATTTCCTTTGATTTCTGTTGCATACACATTTCCTTCTGGCTCCTAAACAGAGTTATAAGGTCAGAAATGACTTCATGACATTTTCCACTGAACATTTTTCTAAAAAGAAAGAACTACGATCACACATATTTTACATAGATAAATTTCTTCGTAATGTGCGAGCTGTACTTGTGAGCACAATTTTTTGTATTTCTTTTAGGCATGGGCTACATGGAATCCTTTCCATGAGCCTATCGGAACCTTTTCCAATCAATCCGAGGACTTCAACTCCAAATGAAATTATTGATATCCTCATGTGCCTCATTTTTGTGATTTCAGTTTCAAGATCATTGTATTTTGATATTTTTTTTTTTTGAAGATCTTTATTGATAAATTACAATCTGCAAATGTATTATTATTATTATTATTATTATTATTATCTTATCTCATCTTATGTTTTAAATGTTGCAGTCTTCCTCTAAAATACTTGTTTTGTAAGTCACTGTGTCATTAATTTTATAAAAAAAAATAGAATAACAAACACCCAAAATTGAACTCATCAAATCTCACATTATGAAAACTTGTTAGTTTTAAAAGTAATTGATCTCTTTTTAAATAAAAGTAAAAGTTGTTTTATTATTTCGAAAATGTGCTTCTTGACTTCTGCTTTTAAGTTTAACACAGATCTTTCCTACTAAATGTCATTTGTGCAGATAGACAGCGGCAAAAACAAATGGAGGAACGGAACACTGTCTTTAACACAAGCGTTTCTTCTTATACAACAGGGAGGCGGGAATCCTTCCCCTTTAACAGCAGAATATGATGTCATTATTCAACGTATCGATTTTTAGATGGGGAACTACTTTTCTCCAGAAAATTCATACATAATCTTAAGCAGAAATATGGAATAAAATAGGTGTATGTACCTATGCGCACGGACGCACGCACACACACACGCACGCACGCACGCACGCACACAGACACGCACGCACACACACACATACACGAAATGTGGGTGCATCAATAAGTCAGTAGTCTGGTGACGAAGAAAGCGTTTGATTTGCCCCAAATTATCTGTGTCGAAGTATATTCTTCTTCCTTGACATTGCACTTAATTCTCTCATTATTAAACATATTGATCTGATACTACATCGAAAAAATTTCAAATTAACTATAAATAACGACGTATCAATCTGTAGATTTATTGATACTCCGTCATATGCAACACACACACACCTACATACACACATACTCGGACGCGTGCGCATACACACGCGCGTGTGCGCACAGAGACGCGCACGCAACATACACACACGAACGCAACGTATATATATATATATATATATATATATATATATATATATATATATATATATATATATATATTTGGTGGTGCTGAAAAGTTATCGTCCCAACTCACTTCCAAAAATCTGACAAATCAGCTTTTTTATTCTTTTCTCTTTATTTATCGGACCAAGAACTTTAAGTTTACCACTCATATCTACATTCAAATATCTACGTAGTTTGTTATATGTTGCAACTATAGAGACTGGTAGACAGGGCCGTGTAAGATTGGATCCCAATAAAAAAAAACATTTGGAAATAAATATATGAAAAAGAGAATAAATTCCAAAGTTAAAAAGCAAGGATGTAAATATACAATCCGCATTTTTCATGTGCCGTAGCTTTTTAAAACTAGAATTGACAAATGATTAAAACTAAAAGTAAGAAAATTAATCAAATAAATATTCTACCGAACAAATAAATCAAAAACGTATACAGAAGAAGGCATTTTAATCAGAAAAGTATAAAACTGCTCAGCGTTGATTTTTATTTTGAAAACTTGTGATTGAATGCACAGATGAAAACTACTTTTCCATTTTTTTTTGTGCAAACTTTTGCACATACCTAATATACTTGGTGAAGAAAAAAATGTAATAAATAATTTTTTAACGTTAATATATATTTACTTGAGATTGTTGTTTTGTTTTTTTTTTTGTTTGTTTTTTTTTTGTTGTTGTTGTTTTCTGCTTCTATATCTTCATATTAAAGCAATTGTAATTGCACTCCACTCGAATAGGTGTGATGGCCTGGTTATTAATAGGATCAGGGAATTATTTTTAGTCAACTCATCTCTCGAAACAAGTCACCTTTATAATGATTTCGATTCTCATTGAGTGTCTTGCATCTTGGCGCCTTTTCTAAGTAAATTGAATACATATTACGAGCACAATGCTGCCTTGTTTAGCATTATTGTTGTGATGATTCGTGGCCTTGTGCCTGACTAATTATTTTTTGTAGATATTATGAATTGCTATCTGTAAAAGACACAAAAAGAATATTCATGAAAGATTAGTGCCACTGTGCAAAAGTATTTCTCTTGCATTGTTAGAATTGGTTATTTTATTAACATTATGTTTCTTTTTAAGATGATGCTTGCTTGATTTGTACTTCATTTCAATTGTACTTTCCTCAAGAATACTGAGGATATTACGACAGTTGAGAATATTTACTGACATTTGGTCTCTAGAAAAAGTTACCAGATAAAACTGGGGTGCAAAGTCAATAATAATAATAAGAAGAAGAAGAAGAAGAAGAAGAAGAAGAAGAAGAAGAAGAAGAAGAAGAAGAAAGAAGAAGAAGAAGAAGAAGAAGAAAAGAAGAAGAAGAAGAAGAAAAGAAGTTAAGTTAGAAGAAGAAGATATCCAGATCGTCATTCTACGAAAGAACAATAATAATAATAAACTGAAACATCTTATACGCGATGCTTGCAACCTAAAATCAGAGAATGACGATTTGAAAGTTGAAAAACTTTACGACGAAAGCAATAGCAGTCTAATCTAATTTGACCTAAATATGATTTTCATAATTTTCTATATATATTATTTTTATTTTTACATCAGTATCATTTATTTACCTAAATTATTTTCTATGCATTGTTTTAAATATTTTGGAAAATTTTGTTAAAAATTCAAGTCTCTTCTTTTTATTAGCATTACGAAGAAGAAATTCTCTTCATTTTTTTTTTTTTTTCTGTAATGAAAATGATCACTTCACAGGTAAATTTGAGCGGGTGCTGAAAAACACTCGGCCAAATAAAGACGAAAAATCTCTTGTTTGATCATCTGGTTAGATTTTTCTGCACCTCCTAAGAAAATTATCATATCTAATGTTAAAAATAAACCTCATGCGTGTATGAGTTCTAAAATGCAAATTACTCTCTGTTCTACGAAAGAGTTATGTCATTTGCTTCTATTCAAAGTTTGCAAGAATTAGCATTTTCTTCTTCTTGAATAAAATCGCGAAATTAGTTCAAGTTTCACATTAAATGGATATTTATATACAATCAAATATGCGTGCGTCTGTGTGTGTCACAATTATTTACAAATTTTAACATACGCCGGCACAGATGTTGAGCCCCCAGTGTTTATAGTCTACTATACTAGCTCGTTAACCATTACTCCACAGCAAGCACTTCCTAAATATCATTAGAGGTAGAACTAACGATTTGAAAAGTTGAAAAACTAATAAAGACAAATTGAGTGCTGTACGTCCTTTTGCCGCTACTCTTTCTGAGCAGTCATGATTATGAGGCATTCTACAAACAGCCGCACAAGACTTAATTGGAAACTGAGGTCGAAATTTGGTAACAGTGGAAGATAATTGTTTTTTGTTTTGTTTTTTGGTTTTTTTTTTTTTTTCTCCCGGTCAAATATATTGACTTGCGAGCTAAAGGCTCGAAATCGGTTTTTTTTTAAATACAGAAAACTGATAGAAAGAGACGTATTTATTTATTTCCTGTAAATTTGAAAAATATGAAACACGAGAAATGCTGGGTAATTTGACAGATCGATGGAGTGATCAATCTGATAACATTTCGAAAATATTGGCTAACATTTTGTTTTAAAAGAGAGAGAGAGAGAGAGAGAGAGAGAGATTTTTTTAAAAAAGAATTTTATATTCAGTAACAAGCAGCAAGGAAGGCTACAAAAAACGAAAATTGTACGATTTTTTAAAGCATTATTATTGCTACATGTCATTAGCATTTTAATGTTAAAGTAAATATATTAACTTCAATTTTTTTTTTTTAGATAGATTAGATAGATAGATAGATAGATAATAGATAGATAGATAATGAACAGACTGAGATAGATAGATAGATAGAGATAGATAGATTAGATAGATAGAGCATAGATAGATATGAACAGACTGGGATAGATAGATAGATAGATAGATAGATAGAAATAGATAGATAGATAGATAGATAGATAGATAGATATGAAAACGTTTGAATAGCTGGATAAATACATATAAACAGACTGAGATAGATAGATTTATAGATGGATTAGATAGATAACAGCCTTTAAGAACAGACTGACATAGATAATAGATAGATAGATAGATAGATAGATAGATAGATAGATAGATAATGAACAGTCTGAGATAGAGAGATTTCTATAATTTTATATCTAACCTTATTCAGTATGAGAAAAGTGAAAGGCCTACATAACGTGATTGCCAATGATTCCAAACACTGAAGCGGCATAATACTGAAAATAATACAGCCTCTTGTTAAAGACGGTAATTTTCTATCTGGAAATGCGCCCACCTTCACCCAGTTAATATACATATCTGCACAGATGTGTGTGTGTCCGTGTGTACATACGAGAGTAAGAAAGTTAATTTGCTAAAGAACTGCGATAAATATTTGCAGTAATATGATGGGTTTATGAGAACACTACCTTCAAAACTCACTGCATATATAGAGATCTGTATAGGTTCATCAATAAGTTCGTAGCCGATACAACTGATATTGGCTTTTCGACATTATCTCTTTCTTTTTGCAGGTACTTTATTCAGTGGTGGATATTAATCCCATGGGTTGAAAATTAAACATTGAACATTTCAGATCAAATTTCAGCTAATAACTCCGTGTCAAACTATGGACGAAATGATCCCCGCCTTTACATATAATCACACGCAAATTCAAGTATATGCGTGTAAATACTCCCAATTATACGGACAATTAAACACATATGCATTATAAAATCACAGACGCACATAGATGCACATACTCAGTTACACAATAATACATACATAAAATTTATACATTACATGTTTATTTTAATTTTCTTTTTTTAGAGATGACTCAGTGGATAATTAAAAATACACCAAGAATAAAATTTAATTTGTTTAGATTAATCTTTTTGAGATGAGTTTGAAATGAATTATGCTTTGATATCGGCTTTCCATTTTCATACCGGTGTGATAGACCAAATTATCCCTCCTCCTAGAATATACCCCAGGGTAGTTTAACCTAGTCAACAATAACCCCCTTGATAAGATTTGACCTAGCCTAATTCTTATGTCAGTGTATGAAATAGCATAGTCGAAAATGTATGCCCCATCTAATTCATTTTATACCCAATCTCATTAATTTTATACCCCAATTCGGAATGTTTATGAAACGGACGTTAATGATAGTTTTTACCATCTTTTAAAATGATATCAATAAATATTAAAATAAAACTTAGACAATTTCCAATGGCTACAAACTAATTTAAAATTGAAGAAAAGTTGGGCAGACATCCAAACCCCACACCGAAATGCACATACACGCACACATACGCTTACTTCATGTGTGTGTGTGTGTGTAAATATAGGTACACATTATGTGCTGTAAATTAGCAACCGTAAAATATTTTTTCTTTCATAGGTACATGTATATTTAGCAGCATCTAATTTCCTATGCTTAAGTTGTTTAAATCTATATATTACAAGGAAAAGATGGCTCAATTGCAAAAGCTTGTCTTCTGGTTTCATTATTCTATGATAAATTGGTGTACAAGAATTAGAATTTTTCGAAGCTACAAGTAATTTTTTTTTTTTTTATTTCTATGCAGAAATCTAATATTGTTTTGATAATAACGCAGTAAATAATATATTCCTCATTAGTAGTAAAATATGTCTTCGCGTGATGGTTAACAAGCTAGTGCCGTCAATCACTTTTTAGTGTGACAAGTTCTGCCCTCCCTGAGTATTCTTCTATTTTTGATCTTTGCTTGACTAAACTAAGCTTAATTAACACAACACTCTTCGCTCCGAACGTAATGTCACTTTTCTTTATTATGCTTGCACACGACGTTAAAGACGAATGTTAGTTGTGAAGCAGTAAAGTTTGAAACTTTTCGCCAAAGTAGTCTGGCAAAATGGTATCAGACATGAAAGTATGTATAAAGAAAGTCACTAATTTTTTCCATATTGAATACTATTGCGATGATTGAAATTCATCGACTCTTTATGAACATTTGTGGAGACCAAACAATGGATGTGATTACTGTTAGGCGTTAATTAATGCAGTTCAGCATATCATTAAAAAGCCACGTTTCAGGAGGCCTTGCACAGCAATCAACCCCTGAAATAGTCATGGCCGTCTAAAATGCATAGCCAGTAGTTGTGACTAGTCTGAAAAGTAGCATTTTGTATTTGAAAATATTTCTATCAAATGGTTTACTGTGATTGTAGAAGTTTCTCTGAAAATAAATAGAAGGCATTATTTTCGGAGCGTCTCTTTTCGACGATGACTACTATTCCTCTTAATATCCAAATGGTCAACATCAAGATTTCACCGTGAAGATGTCGCAGTTCCATTTTGTGAGTAGAGCGAAACAGTTAAAATGCTCGAAATGTATTCGTATATTGACAAGAACTGAGGAAATATTGTCCATAAGAACATCAAATATTATTTCATTTTACAATTAGTCTAATATCATCATGAGTTGTTATTATCAGGAAGTTTCAGGCATTGTACTCACTGGTTTTCTTCAGGTGTCGATCTGAGTCAAGTTTGACAGCCATTAAGAACATTAGTTTTTAGCCTCCAAGTTATAGCTTCAGGCTTCTTCCACAGGACAATAGTGTAGCGCATTATGACGTGGATAAACATTATAATTGTGAGTTCAAATGCCGGGCCGAGTATTAGATGCTTATGCTCAATCGAAACAGCGCGAACAATAACTAAGTAATACTAAATAAAAACAAGGAGAGATATAACTATATATACCTGGTTTAACAGCAAATTGTGTAACAACATAATTGTCCCTTCTACAAAATGTTTATTATTTAAAAATCGCACTAAACTACTTGAGTTTCTTTTTTTTCCAGTTTTTCAGATAAGACGTTTAGCCATCTTAACACCATTTGTTTAATCACTGAAAATTCTGAGAAGCTAGAAAGAGATTAAAATCATTTTGTGTCAACCCCACTATATATTCCCAACTGAGCAATGGTGAGAGGAAAAAGATCATTCAAGCCTTCAGTAATGATACCAACATTCATACTCTGGCTTCCATCTTCGAAGTTCATTCAAGAACAATCAAGGAAAGAGTGAATTTCTTTAAAAAAAAAAAAGGCAATATTAGAGAGGAAAATAGAATCAAGAGGTTACAACAGCGAGAGTGATCATCATTTCAACTTAGAGCTAAATACACTCTTATTGCTCAAAGTAGAGTCCAAAAGTGTTATAAAAAAACGGGAAATTCCAGTAAGATATATTTAATCATTTCTAAGATACAACGGTTCAAATATTAATCTAAAAATTGAAAACTTTTGATGTTACACGATTTGGACAATTTTCTGTTACACAAGGTGTATAGTGAAATGAGAACTAGCTACTCGTGGAAATTAAATAAAGTGTTCCCTTAAAATTTCTTTAAAGTTAGCATAATGTAAATAATATTAAAATATTAGTTCATGTGCCCGATGAAGATTTTTAAAAGTCGTGAAATTGGTGACAGTTGTACTCCTTATTACTGGAAACAACCATCAAACATTTTTTTGTATTTTGCCGATTTGTAATGAGAAAGTACAAGAACTTTGTTGGCTTTATACATAAGTTTATCCAATGAAAAGTCCGAAAGTTAAAATCTTCATTATTTTCTGTCTATACACTTTAAAATCTACACTTTATTCAATTTTCCTCTGCTCGTCCCTTATTAGTCTTACTGAACGGTTTTATGTTATTGTGTGCTTTGGTCGAACTTACTTTAGTTCGGATTAGCGCATCATTCATGCTACCGCGAAAAAGAAAGTGCATAAATGCAGTGAGGTCAAAATTTGTTCCCGTTATTTTCAATTTATAGCCCATGCGCAAGAGTAAAGCTAACTCAACATCGTTATCATTTATATATATATATATATATATATATATATATATATATATAAAGTTGCCTGATGATTTTGTTTAACATGAAACAGTTTGTCGCCTATAAGTGTTAACTTCAATGTTCATTTTATATTTAAATAGTCTCTATCTCTGATATTGAGAACGTTATCCCATAAATATATCATACCATAAAGTTATATATATTTCTTCATATATATATATATATATATATATATATATATATATATAAAAAGTGTGTGTGTATGTGTGTGTAATACGTAGATGTTTAATAGCAATTGATAAAGAGGTTAATAGTTGCATATTTCCATCAATGCCATTTGATGAATGATTCCATCAAATTTCAAGCTCAGGTTGAATTCAGCATTTCAAATAGTGATTTTCTGTGCCAAATCGCAGACATATGCTACTCTGAATATTGGCACAAAATCTTCCTCACACTGTTCTTGTATTATAATAATGAGACATAACAAATATCGGATCGTGTTCTCCTCCACAAAAAACACAGCCTTGTATTTATTTATTTGTTTTTTTTTTAAATACATCGTACTCAAAAATTGTATTTAGTTATGAAAATCTGATTCCCCCAAGAATAGTTTATGGCATTTTCAACAAATCCTCGGCTATATATAAGCATTTTCCAACAAGAATTCCACTCCGTAGTTTATTAAACAATTTAAAGTGCTGAGCCTCTTCATAAATTTTAAACTGGTATATTTTTCAAGTTTTGAGTCATATATTTACAAATAGGAAGTTTTAAAATGTTTATTGTTTCATAATAATAAAAATGAAAAATAAAAACAAAGGATTTGTTGTCTACTGATTTGAGCTTTAGACATAAATAGCAAAATATCTTCGTCAGCATTTTAAACTAGACACTGAAATTTTAGCTATCAAATCACTTATCTAATTAAACGCTCAAATAACAGTTAAATAATTTCTGAAAGAAATATTGGAATGCTCTTGAAATGTTTGAAGTATATGCTATGAAGTAATTTCACCATTGCAAATATTTTGAATGGCATTAATAAAGCTGCAATGTCCTATTTAACTATACTGAGGAAAGTGAATTGTTTTAGTTAAATCAGAAAATATTAGGTACGGCTGTTTCTATCCTTACACAGTTGATCATTGTAGAGAAGTAATTCTTGTAATAGATATTTCAATTAATTGGAACAAACATATACATTGATGTACATATTGTATGCATTTATATATGATCTCTACATGTGCGCACATAAATATATAAGGGAACTTGGGTGGAACCGTGATTAGAACGCTAATCTTATCGACAATGACAACTGTTGTGAGATCGAGGCTTAATAGGTACCCTACATACAAGGTCTAGTACCGTACCAAGCAAGATTTGTAAATATATTTATAGAAATACGCGCACATACATAAATTTTCCCTATTTAGATTAACAATAAGATGAAGAGCTTTTTTACCGTTACTAAGTTATAAGTCAGCGTTTCTCAATTGGTGCACTGATGCT
Source organism: Acanthosepion pharaonis (assembly GCA_903632075.3). Taxonomy (NCBI): domain Eukaryota; kingdom Metazoa; phylum Mollusca; class Cephalopoda; order Sepiida; family Sepiidae; genus Acanthosepion; species Acanthosepion pharaonis. Next base: position 116,477 of record CAHIKZ030002079.1, on the reverse strand, counting down.
CCTTGAAAGGTAACCAGGCCCGCCCCAAGTGAACAGAAGAGTAATTTACGAATTATTTTTTAATATAAAAAAGTAGTTTTCCCACAAGGATACATAAATATACAATGTAATGTCTTAAAAATAAAGTCAGGAGACTTCTTTATTATTTTCCTATTTTCAAATTTCATGACTATTTTTCCTTATTAAAATTTAAATTGTACCACAAAGTGTACCCTGAAGTAAAAAAAACAAAACAAAAACATTGAGAATGACTGCTTTTCGATGGTAATGCATTATGGGAATTGGTTTGGTGAAATTGAACGATTGGCTCTTCTATTAACCATCGTATCTTGACAGCAACGAAATATATTTTGCCACGATATTTGGTGAGGAAACAGGGAGATGTGGATTTGTGCCTTTCCTAACGGTATCAATGCGAAGTGTAAAAATGTTACTTCAGCTGGAATCCGAAATCTGTTTTTCGACTCCCTTCTCTTTATATACAGAAACAAAAACACGGTGAAAAAATTCAGTGAATACAGAAGACGTTCGAAAAATCTACTGAAATGCACGAAAATATTGATGAAAAGTTCATTCCCGATAAGAGTTACCTGATTTCCCAAGTAGGAACATACAAAATGCAGATATATTTTATATAGACATTGTTGTAGAAGTTGGTATTTTAAATGACATTTATTTCTTTTAGAATGGCATGTCTTCCTATTCTGGCTTCTCACGTGTGAAGATCAGGCGCAGATAGTCTCTCTACTGCTTACTTATGCTATCACCTGCGCTGAGGCTTTAAAGTAGAAATCATTTTAGCACACAACGTCTGTTCTTTATATTTGGTGTCCTTTTCTCAGGAACATAGTGAACAAGGCAACTGCTCAGATGTCAGAGTACAACCTTTACTTCAGTAGACACAGCTGAAAGGTTTCAGGTATCCTCTTCTATTTGTCTATAGATGTACATAAGTCTTGTAACAGGCCTCAGCAAAATGCAAAATGGAGGCAACAGTTTCAACCTGCTCATTAAATATATATTTTTTTGCAATCACTGTTAAATACATTTGCGTAGATGTGTATATATTTTCCTAATATTCTTACATTTTTTCCGTTTCACAAGAGTAAAGCGCATGTAAAATGTGTCCGCAGGATCTGCTAGTGGAAGCGTTTTCGGCCACTTCTTTAGCCAATTTCTAGGGTGTTCTATATAGAGTATTGTCAATGTATTTTCATGGTTATCTGTTGTAGTTGCAATGCCCAATGCCTATATAGTAGTAGTGTTTATTCCGAGCTCTGCAAAAGGAACGTGGCTGCGATTCGAATTAGCATCATTTTGAAAAAAAATCAACAAATTATTTCCGCTCTTTTACTCCATCAAACGAACACACACACACACACATATATATATATATATATATATATATATATATATATATATATATATATATATATATAAACTTGTGACCGGCCGTAAGAGGCATAACTTATATTAAAATATATTGAATAGGAAAATCATTTGGTACACACCCCATTTAATCAACTAGTCTGTTCTAAGACCAGAAGTTCCTCCATTTGATTGATTTTCATAAAAGTAACACTCTTAGTAAAATATTTAACAGAAACACATTAAAACGTAAGTTATAGCTGCACCAATAATCTTGAGAAGATTTTAAATTTATACAATAATAAATTTTTAAACCAATTTAATAATCTCTATCATAATGGACGTTCCAAGATTAATATTATTAATGATATTGGCCAATGTAATTGTAGGATTCTGATCAATGCCTATTGCTAAACAAATGTTTAACTAAATCTCTTGTTTATCTCTACAATAGAGAATCCGAGGGTTGAAAAGTTCTATATTGGTAGTAATAAGAATTCTTTTCAGGCTAGGTGGTATCAATATATATTGTCCTATTGTACTATTTACAGAAATAATACATTACTTTCTAAATAGTTTTGGAGTTTAAAAGATGATAAGACTACTAAGGTGAAATGGAAAATTTTAAAAACGGCAAGGACATGTAGATATTTATATAAAACCTGTTTTCTGTATTTGCATGAAAAACTCGAAATTAGCAGATGTATGACAAATTCATTATTAAATCCAAGAAATGAATTAAAAATTAATTGTAAGCATTTTACCTTACAATTTAGTTAAACTTTGGAATTTGATAATGCTTTTTTTGATATTTTAGTTGTGCTGCGTTGCACTACATATAGTTTATCTTTCTATTTGTAAGATTAATCTGGATTTAATATAATTCTGCATTAATTTTCTGGTAGTATTGTTAACATCTTGTACGGACGTATTGGTATTTGGTTGCTATTTTTGACATTTTACATTGATTGATCAATGTTCTTAACATCTTATATGACGGATCTTTATTTAGCAATTGCATATTAATTTACCAAATAATTATTTATGTATATATTATTTACTAGTTTCTTAAAGAGATCATTTATTTATCAACTACAAAAACAATTATGAAGAAAATTCACAAAGCATATATCTTGTTAAACATTTTGTTAAATTACCTTTCTACCCACCTTTTATTTCTTAGGAAATTGCATCGTCTGGTTTGTATAATTTATGTAAACATATGTATCCGCTTTTCGTGTATATCTGGATGCTTTTAGCAGTCAATCTAACGGGTCATGACCCATTGATAAAAAATAATTTTTAAATTTTTGCTTCTTCGCTTAGTTTAAATTTAACGTATGTCATATTTAATTGGGTAATCAGAATAAAGCCTTCAAACCTTATAACACCTTTTTTTCGCGAAAAAAGAGGTTTTATTTTGTTTTTTAATCTAAAAAAGATCATTGACTCGCCGGTAATTTACAATCGTCTGATGAGATGCATTAATATGCATTGAAACACGACTGCAATTGTGTAACGATTTCGATGTAACATCATAAAATAAATAATATTGCTCTACTCTGTATTGAACACTCCTTTAAATTAAATGTTACGAACGTTGGAATTGTACGCCATTCGTTCTCATCGTACCTGGATATATATATATATATATATATATATATATATATATATATATATATATATTATATATATATATTTATATATTTTAATTTCGTCACTTTATATTTTTAATTTCGCGTATGCGCGTTATTTGTTTTTTTGATTTTATCGATTACACAGTATAGTCAATTAAGCAGAGTCTGTGAGAAAAAGTGCCACCATAATGCAATTCACTCCGCCAGAATTTTAGAAACGACATGATTTAATTCTTGGCATTCGCACCGAAAGCTCCAATACGAAAATTTCAGAGTTTTTTGGTGACAATCTGAGAGCAGTGAAGAGGATTCGGAAAGAATTGAATGATGTATCCAGTCAACATGTTTGGTTAAGAAAATGGATACTAAAAGACCTATGTCTAGCAACAGTACTCTGCACCATGCCACACAAGCAGGAGAACCCAGTCTTGGCTGTTCGACAATTTCTGCGACCACATCACCCCTCACATCTGGTGACCTAAGTCCCCAGATTAAAACTCCCTTGATTATTATTTGTGGACCGCAGTTGAGTGAGGGACCAACAAAACTCCTAGTAATATTTAGCCCCGCCCCCACCCAACAAAACTCCTAGTAGTAACTAAATGAACTGAAGGCAGGTATTATAGCAGCCTTTACCAATTTAAACAAGGAGATCGTCCAGAAAAGTTGCAGGAGAGTCTCAAGTTGTTTGGCGGCCGTGGTTGAAGCCAATGGTGATCTATATACTGAAATGGATTTACGCCCTTTCCAAGACGTGAACATAGACTGGCTTTGCTGGAATCTACACTCGATCACCTTTTCCTATTTCCGTAATTTTGCATCACACTAACCCTGTATTGGTTAATACTAAGCTCAACAGAGATGGGAAATATTGGTGAAGTCAACGTTTATTGCATCATCAGTAATAAGAGTCACATTTATTACAATAGCTGTTCTTCAGACGGGGAAAGTATAATATATTAGAAAATTGAAATATGTATAGATCTCTTTATCGAGTCTAATTGACCAAAGCAAATATAAAGATACATAAATGTACGCTACTCTAAACTGGGCGTCTGATTTTAAAAGTTGACAATTAACTCTTTCTGGTTTCTTCAGGTGTGACTCGACATTGATATTCAATATTTTGAATAAAAAGAAACCCCAAATTTGAATTCACCATATAGCCTGAGTTCACTAACATAAATTTCTTTGAGTAGCTTGCAAACTGCTGCAACATGGCAAATTTATATTTTCAAGAAGTAGGTTCAGTTTTTGTTTGAAGTGAAGGAACCTATGAACTCAGCTACAAGCAAACTTGGTTTCTGTTCAGCAATCTGTAAGAAAATAACAAAAAAAAAACTTGAAATTCGTGCTGTCATTCTTTGAAAATATCCCCTGTTTTTGCACATGCGCATATTATGCTCAATATTCATTGGCTGGATTAGAAATTAATTGTTAGCCGATATATAACGCCCAATTATTAATTCTAAAAGGCACAAAAATCAAACCGAACCTTATTAATGATGTAAATCATCACTGTGATGAGAACAAGTTTTGCTCTCAAATTCATTCGTGACTCCCGTTTTGTCTTTCTTAGGAAAACTTGTAACATTTAATTTTTTTTCTAGAAATCACCATGTTAAAATAATCCATTAATCAGAAAACTGTCGTCAAATCAAAGGTAAAATGAAGATACGTTTTATACGATGACTATTAATACATATGGAGGCGGTGAAATGTCGCGGCCAGACTGAGCTCTTTTTCAAAACAGATTCTGATGTTTAGATATTTCGTCAAATGTTGCTAATAACGCGAACCGGAGATTTTCAGGTTGCTTTCGTATCTTAGGAGTATTACTTATAGTGTTTGGATAAAATACTATTTATTTTTTAAAAGAAAATTTACACAAAATAATTTATCATTAATAATTTTTATGTGATCCTGAAGGAAAACCAGTAAGTAATGATGAAGATAATTGGACTCCATTGAAAAACATATGGTTACAATAAATAATAATGTTTATGTAAAGAGGAAATCAAAACCAACGATGAATATGTCTGTATTTCTGAGATGAGGTATTATGTACAGTATTTACATTAGTCCGACTTATGTAAATACTGAACGATGAATATCTAAGGAATTATTTGAAGAGTCTTGTATTTATTTTATCCGAACTTAAAATGACGTCATTTATTAAATAGATACTTTAAATATTTTATCAATAGTCATTTTCATTGGGGTTATTTCCTAGCTTCGATTTTTTATGTCTTGGTTTTGATTCCGCTATCGATTTTTAAAAACATTCTTTTTATTTTTTTGTCTTGCGATAATTATCTGGTATTAAATTAGAAGGGATGACGTAAAGAGATTGTATTGTAACACTGTGTTAAATGGAGAAAGCCTGCCTTAAATCTTAGTATTCGCAATTTTGCCTGATCTCTGGTTTCAGTGTGAAATTCACAATTCACACGTCGAACTAGAAGTCTTTTATTTATCTATTTTTTTTTTTAACTTTGATAAAACTTTGACTCATCTATAAAACGGTGATTTATTTTCCAAGAGAATCCGAACCGAAACTTTCTTTCCGAATAAAACAGTAATATCCAATATTTGAACTTTTATTTCTGACTTTAGTTCTGGAGTTTCAAGTCAGAAATTGACGTTGCTTGTTGGCTTCTGTTTTATTCATAAATTGTTTAGAGTCATACAAAAGAAACAAATGAATGCAATTATACTACAGTTCAATCGGTGATAAATTCACAGCCCAACCAATTCTTCATTTTGACCCAACAAAAATGGTCACGTGTATCGTTATTGATCAATAGGGTATCTTTACTGAGCAATAATATATCTTCACTAACTAATAATATATTTTCAGTGACCAATAACCACTTACAATATTTATATCTTCATACTTGGTAAATCACGTGGATCTCATTGGCAATGAACTCTTCAGCATTTTCTTCTGGATTCTCGCATAACTCAAAAGATTTCTGATAAGTCTTCAGTCTTCACCGAATTTTGTCCTGTTTTTTGTTTTTTCGTGTGTACAGAAAATGGAATTTGAATATCGATTTCAGATTCCAGCTAAATGATCAGTTTTGAACTTCGCGTTGATGCCCTTAGGAAAAGCAAAATTACACTTCTCCCTGAAATTTGTTTCAGTAACAGATATCTTGTCACGACACGATGGTTGGGCAAAATGCTAAATGAATATTATTTTTCTTTTCATTTTAGTTGCAACGGGGTTATATCATTAAGTCTTGATGTTGTTATTGGATGAGTTTTTATCTGAAATCTTCACTGGACAATGTCCGATCTGTGTTATAAATACTATTCATTGAAGTAATTGCTCTGTCAAGAAAAGACAATATTAAAATAAGTATATTTGTGTATAACTAAATAGTTTTTTTCCACATTAGACAACAGATTTATTGGGATAATATTAGAATAATTTGGCACCAAGTGAAGAATGATTTCACTACGCTACTTAGATGAGACTAAATTATTTATCGTCGCTTGAGTTATTGACACTACACGTTTTTCTATGTGCCAATGTGTTTGCGTATGTTTATGAGTTTCAGCATTATTGTTTCTTGGTGGAAGGAAATAAAAAAGTGTGTTTTCCCGCTTCAGTAATTGTTGAACAATCATAGTTTGCCACTTTATGCAGGTGTTTCTTTGCGATTCTTATTTTGGAAAAATGATCATGAAAATAAATCAGAATAAATTTGTAATTCAGCTGAAGACAAAATATTGTCTTTTATACAGAGATTCTCACAAAAACATTTCAAATAATTTACAGGAAATGATTCGTTTAATTATATCATAACATATATATTGTAGAGTGGCTGTAGATTATTAAGGTATTTCCCGTATGAAATACTGTTAAGTATAAATTTCATAGTGTTAAAAAGAAATATCAGCTGTTTGAAGTGTTGTCTATTTCAGTGTTTGAATTACACTAAACAATAACATTTGTATGAATGTAGATTATTCAGCGCTAAATCCCTTTTCCATCATATAAAAACCGAAGTTCAATTGGTTTCTTGTCCGTCTCAAACTTTGTTTAATACTGGTTCTAGAGCCAACGAGTTTAACGCTTTGCAACGTTCTATTCACTCAAAAAAGATTCATGAACAGGGACTTCTTAGAATATTGGAATGTTACTTCCAGGTCTTATGTGGCATTTACGACTCCATCAATGACATATAAATCATCGTTGGAATGTCCGTTTTAGAGTTATGTATCCTGGGGATGATCTTACTCGGTTTAGAATCGATTTTCCCCGTGTACATATGGACACGTCTGGCTAAAGATTAAAGAATATTCTTTGTTTATTTTTTTTTTAAATTTTTTCTTCGGTTAGAAACTTTTCAGGCATTCGAGTAGAGTCTGAACGTTAAAACTTCCAATGTCTTCGGAGCACTTTCAGCTTTCATGCGCCATATTCAAAGAATTTATGCAAGTGGAAAACGCCTGAAATTACTGGGAAATGTATAATCAAATTTTGCTCGAAGACCGAGTTAATGATTAAAATATTTCTACTGATATATATATATATATATATATATATATATATATATATATATATATATATATATATATATATATATAAAGAGTGGTAGGGAATATGATGCCAAAATGTTCTGTAAAATATATATTAACAATAAACCACTTACCTGAACACAAAATTTCCACCGTCTTATTCGAAGTTTAAGTCAATGATCCCACAAAGTATAGTGCTTGCGGACTGTAGCGACAGAGGTTCGAACTCCATTCTGTTCCCCCGAGCTGTTCATATTTCCAGTGTATGTGTGTGCTAACCAAGAGAGAGAAAGATGCCTCAAGGCCCATATATCTTTTTACTTCGAAGCGACTCATTATTAGAAGCAGATCTATTTCCGAGCATTTTGCAGACGAATGCCTTTAACTTTCCGACACATATGTTGATACCACTTAATCCAACGCCACGTCTGAATCAATTATTTTGCCGATTACTTTCATCCCTGTGCAAAGATGAAAGCATTTTCACAAGATATATGAATGAATGTTGCCCTTCCCATTTCATCTGCACAACATTCTACTAAGGCAAATCACTAACCATCCAGAAATTATCAAATCTGAAATGTTTTCATTTTTATATAAGATTTATTTCATTCTCAGACAATTAAAATCTTTGTTTCTTATTTATTTTTCACGACAAAATAAATATCTAGTTTTTTTCTCCGTTAGACCTGTTTATTGTCGAGTTATGTTCATTGTTTTATCAACATTTCTTTTCTAGATTTTACTGTTTTAAATCCCATGTCGTAGAGTTTGGTTTTAACGGTCAATTCGGCAGTTCATAGGTCAAAAGATCAAAGTGTCCATCTTTTGACACTTCTGCTGATTTCGCAAAGCAAAACTTCATTCAATGTATCATCAATACCATTCGAATATGATTCTATTATCAACAACGATGATAGTTTTAATAAACATTGAATTATCCATATCAAATATAAATAGAATTGGTTTGTAAATCATATAATCCAGTTATCTTTTAGCGAATCATATTCTCAAAGTTTGAAAATTAGCTTTTAGTTTTGTTTTTACTTTTCATCTCTACTTGTCAAATACAATAATTTTAGGTCATCATCAACAGTTAGGATAACAATTGCTTTAAGTGGCCAGAACTTTCAATTGCTCAGTTTAAGATATCTTGAAATATTTTCTGAATATCTCCTTTAAAACTGCTAAATCTCTAGTTTTTTGGTGTAAATGTGAGCCATCATATATGGATACTTGTACGTTTTTGTAATTCTGTTAAAATGATGAAATTGTGACTCCAGATTTGGTCTCCATATATAAACTCAGATGTTCTTCAAGAGTATTTTATATTTCATTTTTGGTTTTGTAGCCTGATTGTGTTTTTCCGAAAATGGCTCTACTTTAAGTCAGTTCTTTCCACTCGTTTTCGCATTGTACTTTGGTGCTTTTTTTTTAATCACAAGTATTTCTCCTCATATATTGTGATTAACATCTCTATCATTACTGTTTCACGTTTCAAAGAATCTCAGACGTTTGTAGACAAAGCATCACTTGTTATTTTGAGAGCAGTCTCTTGATGATTGCTTGTTTACTTTCCTAGAACATCGTTTTGACATCGTAATCATTTTTATGATGGAGTTTGGTGCGCATCATGGCGGGTATATCGGTCTTGTACTTGCCTCTGTTTTCAGTACTACATATAAAGGCTAGGTTTACATTGTTGATTCCTGTGAAAAGCATATCAAATGTCTTAGACAAGTAAATAATCATCCTGTTCATACATATATGTAAGTGTACAATTCGTTTTATCGGTAAGATCTGGAAACTTCGTTATAGAAAACGGATGTGAAGATGTTGGAACTGATCAGATTTTGATCATTGACTGATTTTAAATGTAGTCGCTTCTAAACAGATGTAACTACATCGTCTCTATCTTGCCTCGAATGACCATTACAGATGCAAAAAGGCACTGTTTTATACTGCACCGGTTTTCACATAATGAGGCCAAGGTAGTACAAGTCATTTATCTCTTTTACGATTGAATCCCTATAATGGTCATCGACGTCACCACCGCCATCTATCGCCGTCGGTTTCGACGTGATCATCGGCCATTTGAATCGCGATCTCCCCGTACACCCTCATTGACACTGCAACAAGGCTTTCTTTCATACGCAGTTGTCTCCACCCCCCATCACATCTACAATCATAATTATCACCGTTACACCCACTCCAATCTCACCCTAATTAACCAAACCACGACCATCCGTAGTAGTATTACCACCACTATCCGCCCACTGACCCTCGTCACGCGGCATCATCATCATGTTCAATAGAATTGTTATTAGCAAATCATTTTCATCCCTAACGCAACGTCAACAAGCATCTTTGCTGTAAGGCCACCACTATCATCATCAATTACATATAAATGATAAATTCCTGTTATTTATTCTATGCAATTTTATAACGTTTTATCATTTTATTTTTTAAAATTATCACCTACCCTCTTCCTTTCTCTGGTTGATACGTTCATCAATTTGCCCCTACCTTCCTTTTGCCCCTACCTTCCTTCTTTCCACTCTTCCTTCCTTCCAGACATTCTCATCATTTAAACGACGTGCAGATTCAACCAATCAGTAAACGCGTTACTCTCCCGGGCAGGCGACCTCACAATCTGAATATGTTTTTAAAAAGAGCACAGGGACCAATTAATTACAAGCAATTTTTATTTATTTCTTTTTATGCCTTTATACAGAGGCTACAGCGCGACACAGACAATCACGGTCTCTCGTTGCTGACGTTCGCACATTTACGGTCATAATTCATTTTTGCTGCTTGTCGCATTTAGAATAACAATAATATGTGGTAATGAAAGGAAAAGGAGAGACAGAAAGTATTTACACAGGGTGAGTAGAGTGAAAAGAAAGCAAGGACTAAAATTAGATAAGAAGAAAGCGAAAGCAGATAAAAGATAAGGGAAATAGCATAGAGAGGGTATTAAGAAGGCGATAGGAATAGAGACAAAAAGCATTAAAAGTGAAAATCGGAGAATAAGATAAAGAAAGAAAGAATTCGAATGAAAAAGGATAAGATAGAAACAACACCATTTGTATAATAATGGATTTCGAATTTTTGCATGTGCGTATGTTTGTTACTGTAGCACAGCAAAAATAGCACATTGTAGAGGAAATTTTGTTAGCTCAATATCATTAAATGCTCTAATTTAAAGAATAAAATATTTTGTCGTCAAAGTGTCAAATTTATAACAAGAGTTTGAAATCATGCTCACCCCTATAATACTGATCCGATTTGTGCATGTTTATGTATGAAAAGCTGAAGTAGTCGTTAGCATTGAAAGAAGAACAATGAAAAGATTATTTAATGCTACATAATTTAGTAAAATTAATGAAATACAGAATTCCTTCTTTGCAAAGAATAATATTTTTATACGCTATCGAAAGGAAAGACTTTTTATTTTACAAAGTTCTTGGGAACCATTATTTTAAGCAGAACTTATAAATACTTTTAGCTTTTTTTAACTTCTTCGATCATGAACATTTCACCAGTGTATTACACATTTTTTCCCTAAATTGAAAACATTTGTCTTCAGAAATCAATTTCACACTCGATTACTGCTAATTAAGGATTTGAAAAAATACAATTTCACTTTAAAATTTTTAAATGTCTTTGGAGTTTCACTACTTTCACACTCAATCTTAACTGTAATTGAAAATACTTCTAATACGAAATGACTTGAACTTAAAAACCACCTGTTGCTGTCTTTAAACGTGAAAGAAAGAAAGAAAGAAAATGAACTGAAATGAAAAGATATGCAATTGATCCGTCTACGAAACTCTAGAGTCGAGATACTGAAAATAACATCAATCAGCTAAGTAACAAATTTTACATTTGTATTAATCCCATATATATATATATATATATATATATGTGTGTGTGTGTGTGTGTGTGTGTGTGTGTGTGTGTGTGTGTGTGTGTGTGTGTGTAACACTATGAAACAATATATATATATATATATATATATATATATATATATATACAAGTATAGGATTGGTATAGAGGGAATAAAATTCCAATAGTCAAAAATACTATTCTTAAAATGTGCTCTATAAAGAGTAGAGCAAATAGTATTTATTCAAAAATTATAATATAAACATATTGTAACATCACTACAAAAATAGCCATTTTGTTGCAACACTTCTGGTGTTTTTCAAGTGATGGTGTTGATTGCAGAATAAAGGATATATATATATATATATATATATATGCATGTATTTCAGTACCCGACACCTTTGCAAAGTACCTGTTTAACCGAAATCTTTTGAGTGAAAACATTTGTGAACATACTGACCTTGTGCCAAAAATTGATCAGACTAGATTATGTGCTCTTTTCCAAAAATTTTAACTACGGTCTGATCAGTATATTTGCAATATAAACCACAATAGCCGGACTCTAAAAAATATAAATACATATCAAATTAGGCAAATTTACCGATAATATAAAACAGCTAATTCGGATATATGAAAAAAATTATTAAAAAATTTATAGACAGAACTTCTCCATATTATGTAATTAAATTTATATATATATATATATATATATATATATATACATATAATGGACTTCCTGTTTTTCACGTTATGAAAGTTTGTGCGATAATCTTAAGTGTCATTTAAGACCCGCTAGGAATTTACAAAGGAGGCCACATATGGAGCAAGTGTGAGGATTGTGAAATGAGATCACTGTTAGATTGGCTGACCTTTTAGATATTGCTCTTGCTTCTTGAAGATGATTCAGACAAGCAGATTGAAAATTGCTGAGTCCACTAAAACACGTTGATCTCCATTCTACCCGCTCCAAAGTTAAGCGCTCAATGTTGTTATGTGGTATATTAACTGCTGACAAGTTGCTTTTCAGCTTGTCTTTGTATCTCAGCCATGGGCGTCCTACATTCTTGTAGACCTGATCTAACTGGCTGTACATTAGGATCTTGAGTATCCTGCCATCAGACATTCTCAAGACATGACCAGTCCACCGTAATTGAGACTGCATGATAAAAGTCTCGATTCCTCCATTATTACACCTGTTAAACAGGTCTACGTTAGATGTCCCATCTTGAAGGTTAACTCCACAGATTGCACGCAGACAGCTTTTATGGAAAACATCCAGCTGGCGTATATGGTACCTGTATGGAGTCCACAATTCTGAGCCATACAAAAGGATGGCAAGTACAACAGTTCTGTAAACCCAAATTTTCGTATCCAGTCGAATACCTTGCTCCTTCCACAAGCGATGCGAAGTTTGTCGAAAGCACTGGTAGCCTTAGCAATCCGATGCATTATTTCATCATCTAAAGTTCCACTGTAATTGACTTTGCTACCAAGATAGGTGAAAGACTTTACATAGTTCAGTGGTTTGTCTTCTACTCTCAATGGTCTCTCTGGAAATTTGTAGACCGGTGTTTTTTGTTTCTCACCACGCAATTGCTTCGGAGTAGGACAAGTTTGGTGCAAAACTTCAGTTTTCTTTATGATAAATGTAAGACCAAATGCTTTACATGTAGCAGAGAAACGATTTATTAGATGTTGGGCCTCCTCAAAGGATGTCGGTACAAGAGCCGCATCATCAGCAAACAACAAATCACGAATAATATGCGTACGAAGGTATATATATATATATATATATATATATATATGTGTGTGTGTGTGTGTGTACTTGTCACTGAGCCCACTTATATTATTCTGATTCTCGGCAGAAATTCTTCGATCAGATTAATATCATTTTTGACAAGTACTATTCTATATATTACGGTTATTATATTAAAAAAAATTGTTGCATAGAAGGAATGATTCGAAAATTCAGCTCATCAAAAAAAAAATGAGCATTTCGAGAGCGGGGAATTGGCACAGATCTTACTGATCATGCAATTGTTGTAATTACTGAAAACACCGAGAGTTGTTTTGATAGAAACTTGCTCGAATTTTGATCATAATGTACAACCTATAGAATAATACAAGGTAACTATTCCAGTATCATTAAGATATCTTAAAGTTTAAAAGGCGTTGAGTTAAAGGAAGAATCATGCGAGGGTTTATATGAGGATAGACTGAATAGTTTTCAACAATAGCAAAAAGATTATTATAAATTTATTTGATCATTTTGCCAGATATTATGTGGAATGTCACGCACCAAGAATATTACAGCACCCCTCCTAATATTACTAGTGAAAATATTGGAAAAGACGGAAAGTGGGAAACGAAGAGGGAATTAAGTCAGAATTTCACTAACTGCAGCAGTAATATAATCTATAATATATACTAAGTAATATATACTAAATAATATATACTAAAATTCCAATCTTGTATGTATATGTGCGTATTTTCGAGATAAAAGTTAAATGATACATAATATCCCAACCAATTTAGGAGCATATTGTACCATGAACTCCTGCCGAGTACAGTAACAGAATTCATTAAAATTATAAAAGGGGTTCTTTCTGTTTTTTACGGCATTTTTCATCGGAAATTCAGTATTTGTCTTCGATAGACATTCTTATATTAATCCGCGTATATAAATAAATACTTGCATATTATTCCAACTATTGTGTGAAAATAAATAATAAACTTCCATAATACATTATAACAACGTTATTAAATAATTTTAAATAGCCATTACACAACATATATTTATACAATTCACTAGATTACATTAGAACATTTTTATAAACAACTTGAAAGGTGAAGAGACTGTATGTGTCATAAATTGATAGGAAATAAAAATAAATACACGCTGATTTGGTGTTGTTATGTATTTTGAATTAAATACGAGAAACAAACAAATATGTTTAATAAAAATATTTTGAAAAACTATACCTGTTTTAAGTTATTATTTCAAATTTTCACGCAATATGTTAATTATGAAGCACAGTTGAACAATAAACCTTCTTTTACAAGGATATATTTGCATTAAGGCGTTTTCGGTGCTTTCATTCCTTTGTTACTTCGACTTATATATCTGTTGATATCGTAAAATAATTTATTTTCATAATTTAAATCAGGATATATTTGCATTAAGGTGTTGAGTGTTTGCATTCATTTTCAACGTGAATCATATCAATATGTTTTGATACATATTTTTTACTAATATTCACACAATAATATTCACACAATAATATTCACACAATAATATTCACACAATAATAGGCCCATGATCCACATGATGATGGATAAGTGTAGGAAGAAGACATAAGAAATGGAGTTTATAAGGTTATGTAGGAGTGATAACGGTTAATTCTAGACTTGCAGAGGTTAAGATTCTAATCATCGTGAAAGCTTCTTGATGGAAGATTGTTTCGCAAAATACAGTTCTTGGAAAGAAGCTATTCGAGTAGAAATTTCTTCTTACTGTATCTTTTAATCATTTCGTCCCAAGCAAGACAATAAAGCCAGAAAGATGCAAAAGGTTACTAAGTGTTAGAGAATATGAGAACAAAAAAAAAACACTATTAAAGAAAGAGAACAATAAAAGAACAAGAATAAAAAGACAGAAGAAAACGATTGATATTACATTTAAATTTATTGAAGATCAAAGTTTACTAGGAAGTAGGAATCCTGAAGAGAGTTCCAAAAGTGTACAAAGAGTATGAATAGGATTCGTCCCCTTGTATGTGAGATGGGGAAATTTAGCTGGGAATGACAAGACTGGTGAAACTAAGAAATGTAGCCCGTCAGAACATTAACCATGGAAATAGCGATAGATTAGCGAGAAATTTGCGATGTTTCATATATGAGAAAGGGGTTGTATAGCGGGAAATAATTCATCGACAAGACGGTGTACATGATTTTGAACACTGGCAAGACAGGTAAGTGATTTCTCGGTAGCTCTAGCCCAGATATGGCAGATAACTCATTTCGCTTTTGATCCACAGCGAAATTTCTTCTGTTCTACGTGTTTGCAAAAATATCCATTAGAATTTGTTAAAAACAAAACAGCATATGATCGCTATTTACAGGAAGTCAGTTATTTCCATTGGTTTGAAAGCCACACTTCAAAGCGATTATCCGAGCCAAGTTATTACAATAATTTTCTGTGCTTGAATTAAAGATAACTCAAATGAACAAAAGGGGTGCTAAGGTTACGCCAACATCATAAAACTTTACAAAATATTGATATTAGCCTGAAGACGAGTCATGCGGTTAAGTAGCAAAATATTGACGTGTAAACGAAGTAATATTCTTAAATAGCATCATCTAGATATAAACTCTTCTATATTATGCATGATATTAAATTCGTTCACAAACGTATAAACTGTCCTCTGTATACAACTGCCTTCAAGCAATCCGTTAGTCATTAAATAAGGCTATCTTTCATCCAATCCGGGCTTCAAACTCACAAAGATATTTACCAAATAGTAAAAGCTACCTCTGTTGACAATTTGCAACGGAAATAAAGATTGCAATGAATAGTACCTGCAACTACAAATGAAAACAATGTTATAATAAAGATGGTAATTTTCCACGCTACCAACAAAAAGAGTTTTAGAAGAAACTTTATCAGTACTAGAAAAGGTGATAGCAGTTACCATTCTTGAGAAATCTATTTTTTGAAAAAGTGTTTTTTTTTTTTTTTTGAGCCAATTAACCCCAAGCAAGGCGAGAGTGTCACTAGCACGCAGGTGGTTAGAGAGGATTGAGAAAAAGAGTATAGAGGTGTGTTTGAGGAATGGTTACAGAGAAGAACGAAAAACAAGCTCGGGGAGTCAGATGTCGAATATTTGAAGATTATAGTCATCGGAGAAGCAAGTAAGGGGAAGTGAGTTCCACAGACGGGAGGTGTGGGAGGAGAAGCTGTTTGAGAAGAAGAGATGGTTACATTTAACTGTTTTGACAGTGAAAGGGTGGGACCGAAATGCCAACCTAGTAGCACGTTTAAACTTATGTAGTCCGGAAACCAGCGAAAGTAGATCATCGGAAGAGTTGCCGTGAAAAGAGAATAATCTTATGAATTTCCTGCGACAGTAGCGTTGACCCATCGGTGAATGCATGCTGAATATTTCCAGTATGGAAAACGTGAACTACACATTATTGTTTGAGTAGGTTAGCTGCCTTCTGTGTCGTGTAACATTATTGTTTGAGTAGGTTAGCTGCCTTCTGTGTCGTGTAACATTATTGTTTGCGTAGGTTAGCTGCCTTCTGTGTCGTGTAACATTATTGTTTGAGTAGGTTAGCTGCCTTCTGTGTCGTGTAACATTATTGTTTGAGTAGGTTAGCTGCCTTCTGTGTCGTGTAACATTATTGTTTGAGTAGGTTAGCTGCCTTCTGTGTCGTGTAACATTATTGTTTGAGTAGGTTAGCTGCCTTCTGTGTCGTGTAACATTGATTATTGGAATGATTTTATTTTGTTGCTCCCTTCAGCAAAAGTGTATCGCTTAACAAGAAATCTACACCTGAAAACCACGCAAACCACTTTTGACACTTTCGATGCCTCCTCCATAATTTCAAATAAAAATATAGTGAAAATGCTGTTTACTTTCCTTTAACTTCTCGAGTTAAAAGCAATAAAGAAAATATGCTAATTTTGAGGAAACATTTGCAAAAAAGCACGCTGATATTTCAGCTGTTACAGTGCCATGAAAAGTAAACTTTTTCTTGTAGTTAATTCAAACTAAAAGTTCCAATGCTATCTAATGACAAGCAACAGGAACTTCTAGTACCTTATGCAAGTAACAGAAATAAAACATTATTGCGTATGGTAATTTTGATTGCAAATATTGACATTGTCAACGTTAAAGGGCGTAGTTTACAAGTAACTGCAAAAAATGATGCCAATGTTTAAATAATTTTGTAAAGGCATTGTTTATTTATTTGCATAAATAAATTATTTTTTCTCTGTAATTAAATTTCTTTTCACATCTAAAGAATTCTTATTTTAAAATTTTTCATAAAATCATTTTAAGTTTTAAATAAAAATTATTCAAAGAAAACTAACTCGAAATAAATGTAATAAAAAGTAGTTGATCTCTCCCGCTTAATAATGAGCTATTTCGTTGTTATAATAACACGTGGCATGTTCGTTTATTGGAATCGAGTAATAATTCCTATTACAACAAAGTAATATCACATTACTAAAAAGGGAAGATGAGACTGCATAACCGATAACATCACATTTTTCTATATTGCAGATAATAAGAATGCAAAAAATATGAAACTATAGCAACTATAAATTTGTAGCTTCAGTGACTAAGACTATTACTTTTCTTTTTTTTGTCTATTTATTTTTTTGTTCTACTATTGTTATTAGTGCTACGACGACAAAAAAAAGCAAAAGAAAGACGTCAATGTGAACAGATCAATTGGTGTCCATAAATGAGAATGAAGACAAGTAAGAATTAATCTTTGAGGTATCCCTGCTGCCATGAAGACAGGCATGGCAGTTCATTTTCCAACGTTGCAGTCGGCACTGTCCAACAACGCGTCTCTCAGATATGTTAATTAAAATAATTTGTTAATCATCGAAAATCTGGAACAGCTTCTGAATAATTGAATATCTTATTAGTATTATCCGATTTTCCCATTTCTCTTCTGTCATCATTTAGATTTTTTCTCGGTGTATCCGGTCTGTCCAACTCATTTGTTTAAAACTTCCTTTTATAAAGAGTTTTGCCCACACATACTCACAACTGACCCTGACAGAGAGAATTGCTTAACATACTAATCAACTACAATACTCAACATATAAGATCGATCGTTATTCTGGCTCGGTATCTTAACCCTGTGAAAGATTCACTTTTTTGGTTGCTCAATTTTTCAATCAAATAATGGTTTCCCTTGCCCTTTTCTTTAATAATTCTGATCAGTATGCTTCTTTACTTGATTTGTTCCTTACCTCCTCGCCTAGTTCTTGCCAAGCATCGCAACCTTTTCCTTTTGGCCAATTCAGATCATGCTGTAGTATCCGAGAAAGGCCTGAATCCATCTCCTCCCTCCCAGCTATGGGTTAAATCAGATTCTTACTCTCGTATAATGTATTACCAGGTTAAGATAAGTTTAACAACTATCTTCTGCCGCTCACTGGGGAAAAACAGAACGAGAAAAAAATAAAAAAATCGTGATAAAATATGGAAAAAATAACAATTTTGTCTCTAGGAAAATCTGCTTTTTTTGTCTTTCTCGTGAAAAGAGTTAGAAAATTCAGGGTGTGGTAGGGAAAAATAAGCAAACAGAATTCGCTGACAGTCGTCAGTGTATGACTAACGACTGATGGGTTCCTTCGTAAAGGTATAGCAGCCACCAGCGCAGTCTGCCGCACGAGCGCCACCTAGCCGACATGGGCGACGACAGCCGTTACAGAACGCTTCCTTATGATAACAAATGAAACGTTAGTAAAGGATATAAAATCGAGAAGCGGGCAGAGATGAAAAGGCAATAATAATGAGAAAAGAATCAAAATGGACAACAAGGAATTGGAAGAGGAGACAGAAATATGCGGAATACTAAAAAAGAACAAAAAAAATGAAAATGTGATTAAGCAGTAGTAGTTGTGGAGGTTGGAGGTGGAAAACGTAGATATTTATGTAAGGAGATTATAATGGATTTTACAAGACTGTAGTTGATTTTCAGTTTAACTTAAGTCCATTCTATATTTGTTGGTGTGTTTGCGATAACCATCCTTGCTAGCATCATTATAAAAAATACTGATGCAGAGTGACACATAATACCGTTTGTAATATGTACCAGACATGAAGAACAAAGTACTATGACTCATCTACAAGTAAGTAATCATTATAAATTTGTGTCATAACAAGTCAGGAGTACCGAATATTATTTTCATTTCACGAATTATTCTCATTACTATAAACTTCATGAAAACAAATTGATCTGTTCAACACTTGTAATGAGACTTCGGAAGTAAACAGCATCCATCTCTCTGTCACTTAACCCGAGATAAAACAGAAGAAAAAAGGAATCAGGATTATTAGGATAAGAATTTAAGGCAGAATTCTAACGAGGAAATCTGATGTAAGAAAAATTATTAGTTCGTTTGTAGACATTTTTACCCAGAAGTAGAGAATATTGATTGATTTACTTGTTTTCAACGCCTTATCAACCATATGCATGTTATTTAAAGCCAAATATATTTTTAGATTGTAAGAATTTTGTAAAGATAATAATAGTTTATCGATAAAATTCTAACTAATTAACCCATAGGTGGGGGCATATATGTGAATTCAAAGGGTATTTGCACGTAAATAAATACAACAAATCCAATGGGAATTAGAACTATATACACACACACACGCGTGCACACACACACAATTTGTTATTTACCATACCATTCCCCATTATTATTCTTGATATATACAAATATATATCATTATCTTATATATATATGTGTGTGTGTATGTATGTATGTATGTATGTCTCTCTGTGTGTATATACCTACACTAATTCGCTGAAAAAGGACCATAACATTATGAAAAAAATGCTCCAAACTTAATAAAATTTCTATCGTAAAAAATATTCATGTTATTATTAAGAGAATAGGCCAAACTATATTTGGATTGTTTAATTAATCCTTTTTTGCTCTATCGAAGTTTTGGTTAAAACTCTTATTTTTCTTGGGACCAAAGATTAGTGTAATAAATTTTAGCGTCTTTCAAAAATCAAATAATTGTCGGATTTCAGGACTTATTCAAAATTTTTTTTTTAAATCTTGGTAAAAGAAAAAATGTTTTTTTTTATCTGTTACGCTCCATTTGTTTAATTTTATGAAATTTCGAGAAATTAATTTTTTACCTCTTAATATTTATGTTAGTTAAAAGCAGAACTACTTAGAGAATTACATCGTCAATTTCTTTTTGTAAAACAGAAACGCCATTTACATGAAAATCTGCTCTGAATCGTATAATAAAATATTCAATAAAAAGAATACATAATTTAATAACAAGAACTTTTAATTGCTGTCATAAATGAAATATATTAAGGAAACAATTTCTTAAGAAAAAAAAATTCGAGGAATAATGAATTTTTACGTCAAATGTTTTATTTTTTTAAATTTTAATTAGAATAATTAATTAAGTTTTAAATATTTTAAAATTCTGTTTTAATTCCATCCTTTTTAGATGTTATTATTATTAAGCAAAAACTATATTTATTAATCATAAATTGAAACGCTTAGTAGAACTCATCAAACACCAATTATTTTTACAGAATTTAAAATTTTTTGTATGCTTATGAACGTGCCAATTTTTGTAAATATGGATGTTCATACACGACATTATCAGAAAACAAGAGCGATTACTATAGCAAATTTAAATCCAAAGTAAGTAGATTCAATAAAACATGAGATTACGAAAAATATTTTCCTAACTTTTTAAGATTACTGAGTGCTTACAAGTTTTATAAAAGAAAAAAGGCGCTCGCGTTATATTATGAAATTATTTTTTTACACATAAAGCCCCCATATAAAAACAATAGATCTTTTATCAACATCTTAATTAACGGTGTGTTGAAAATGCTTTTCTGCGATATTTTAAACATAAAGTAAATAATATTTGTTTCAAATTAGATCAATTATACTTTAAATCAACTAAAAGTCCTGAAATAAAATTTCAGAAAAGTATATTTTATTTTTGGATTTTTTTTTAATAAAGGGAACGAAATGTTGATGAATGATGGCTCAAATTGTCGCTAATCAGCTATATTAGCAAAAAAAAAAAACTCGGATAGGTTCGTCTATCGTATGGTTCAGAATCCTCCCCGTTCTTTTGAACTGGAGGACAGGTTTATCCCTTGTTTCCAGTTCAGCAATGTGTTTCCCATTCCGTCTACTGCCACACTATACTTTTAACATCTCCAACTTGAACTCTAAAATGTTATTCACTAATTCAGGCTTGACCTCTAGAGCTAGCTGTTATCTTTTCTGTACATCCCCAAGAAATTCACTTCTTGTTTCTCCTTACGCTAATACACGATCATACAGTAACTCTCTACTTTGAATGGCTCTTGGGCATTGTATTGGGTGAACATTAGTAAAAAAAAAAATCAGGAAATATTTCATTGTTAGTTCAACATTTTTCCAAATCTTCATAGAATACTCCCATAAAGATATCTAAAAATACATCCAGAGAAGTTCTTGGCTCAGAAAGATTAACGGGTTCGAATAATCTAATTGCTTGGCAAAATTTCTGGATATCTAATCTCGTATTAGGTGCGTACAAAAGGTCATCGCTTTTATTTTGATTCTTTCTATTCTAATGTTACTTGTATTCTAATTTTCAAAGAAGAGGTAACTGACGATATTTGCATGCAACTAATATATATTCATAGACAGAAAGAAAACTATTTATTAAGTTTAGGTAATGTAAACGAAGTTGATGTTATGAAGAATGTGTTGCGCCAATATTCGAAGTGGGCAGTTTCTGATGACTGCTTTAAAATCAGCAATACAAATTGTCTTTTAACGCACCGAAAATGAATGTAAAATGAAAACGTATGCAAAAATAGAAATCGTCGTAAGACTAGAATGCGTCTTCGAAGTGGATTTATTTAAAGTTTACATCGAGTAAGGGAAATAGAGGATTTATTATTGATGGATACAATCCCAACCACATTAGATACCCATATCACAATATACTGATGCATCAATAAAACTACTGAACTCTGAGACAAGGCAATAAAAGAAAGCGGGAAGAAAGGAGTAACCCTCACTTGTAATAAGACCGAATGCAAGAATTGGAGACGTCAAAATCAAGTTTATAAGAATATAAGTTTATTTATTTTGGAGATGTTTTAACAGACGACGGTAAGTGTGGCATTGAAATCCGAAGGGGAAATACAATAGCTAAAGATACAACGAAAAGTTAATCAACGTATGGAGAAACAAAAGATTTTAGTTAGAAACAAACAAACAAACAAAAAACGTTGGCTTTTCTGCTATGTAACATCGCTCTTCGTATATAATAGAGAGTAGTGCAGAATTTCTTCAAAGATGAAGAGATGATGAGACAATAGAGAAATCGTTTTACAGATAGATGCTGAGTAGAACATGTAAGTAGAGGAAATTTTAAGGATAATGGGAAAGGAAAAGACACTTGTGAATAGAAAAATAAAGCAGTAGTAGATATATCTCAGACCTATAATGAGAAAGTAAGGCTTGGAAAATTTGACACTCATAAGACACGCTGAAAACATGAGAAGCGAACGGAAACATTGAATAACCTAATAAGCTTGAACAAAGGATGGCCAAATCAGCACTGAGAATTCTATTAAGGAGAAAAATATTAAAGCTACAAACGATAGAAATTTGTGGAGAGCCATGATCATCTATGTCTCGAAGGGGCACGGCATATATGTACAGGAGATTTTTTAGATATTTACTTAACATTTAGACATGCATTTATATATATATATATATATATATATATATATATATATATATATATATATATATATATATATATATATATATATATATATAAAATAGAAATGTATTTTTATTCGTGTATCTATATATATATAAAATATAACTGTATTTTCAGACAATTGTTGACCTGTTTAGCCTTATACAAATGTATTTCTTTCTGAGAAACGTATAGATCAGAAATTAGCAGGTCTTCCTTTCATAGAAAAATATTAACAAAAGATAAAGCCACTCAAAAATACCGGAAAAAAACCTAAAGCAAACATTTATCGAAACGGACACTATCATTTCGTCCCTTTGATGTTTGGTGTTTTATTTTATCTTTTCTTCTATTTTTCTTTGTTTTGCTACGGCCTTCCTTCTTATCTGCTTTCTAAGTTATTTTCTCTCAGCTTTGCTCTTTCGTTAGATGAGATCTACCGTTATCTTATTTCAGTTCTCGTCGTCTGTCGCCGACACGCTTGACCTCCACTGGTCATTTGCCTCCAAAAGGATAAAAAGGCGAAGTTAACATAATGAGAGTGAGTAGGTATGTATATCTGTATATGGCCGGGCGGGGATTAAGACTTACGTACATACACTCTGAAGTATTTCTCTATCTTTACAAATATGACTATTTTACAATTTATATACAGGAAACTGTATGCATGTGTGTTATAGAACTTATTTATGTATTTGTATGACTCTTTCCTTGTTCATTTCTCGTCCATGTTCAGAAGAGATTTGTCGCGATGAAGAAAGCCAACAGTGATATAAAGAGAAATTGAAAGGGCACACGGTGAGAAACGAATTTAGGAGAATTTCCAGACATTGGCGCTTTTTTCTATCATTTTGAACATCACTCAAAATCACATAATTAGTAAATAAAGGACATCAATCGCATTTTTATTTCTATGAAGAAACCATTTTGCGCCTTCCCTGAGAATATATATATATATATATATATATATATATATATATATATATATATATATATATATATAAATTATTGAAATAATAAGAAAGAACTGTAAGATTTATTAACCGGTGTTCTTAGCAATTATTTTTATTTTTAAAATGCAATGCTTCGCTTGATAATGGAACGAAACGATGAATTTTAAGTTTATTTTTTTATAATTAAATTTAAAATTTTATAATTAAATTTCAGTTTTGAAACATACAAATTTCTGTGTCGTAATAGAAGCATATTTTTTAAAAAGAAAATAATTGTCATGTTTTGGTAGATAATATGGAAAAACAATTTTTTTATTAATTTTTAAACGAGGTGTTTTGTGTTATGACTGAATTTACGAAAATTCATATTTATTTCTATTTCATATTATTTTCTTCCCAAGTATTTTCGAATGCCATCGCATAATCTGTCTATATCTCTGAGATGATGTCTTATAATTACTTGGAATATTTACATTATTCCTACTGTTATATTCATCTTCACTGCCATATTCACAACATTGCGGCCGTTGTACGCTCCGGCCTTCTTCACACGGCCCAGAGGATAAATAAGTTGGTTAGATCCAGTAACTAGATCCAAAGAGTTGTGAGTTCAATACCAGTCCACATCAGTGATGAACCAAAACTTGGACAGTTGTGTAGAAGGGAAATAACTGAGATATTCGGAAGAGGCATGGCACGTGGAACTAGAACAATCTACCCCGGTGGACCAAATAAAAGGTTCCGTTCGAAATTTCAATCACCTGAAGAAGGCCGAAGCGTACAACTTCGGAAATGTTGTGAATATGGCAGTGAATATGAGAATAATACTCCGAATAATGTAAATAACGAAAGTAGTCCTTGCATGTAGATTTAAGCTATAAATTTTTCATTCCCTTGTTCTGACATTTGATGGATTCAATTTCAGGTCATTCAGGATGACGTCATATAAAGGGCCAAAGTTAAATTTTTGTTTTTTTCTATTAAACCAACTTCAATATACGGTCCCCTATGTTTTCTTGTTTTCATATTTTTTCTCATATATATATATATATATATATATATATATATATATATATATATAAAAATTTAAAATTTAAAATCATTGATAAACTAATGACATCCATGCTCTTGTATATAAACACGTGCAACAAAATAAAATCCTACATTTACCTTGATAAAAAAATCC
This sequence comes from Acanthosepion pharaonis, assembly GCA_903632075.3. Taxonomy (NCBI): domain Eukaryota; kingdom Metazoa; phylum Mollusca; class Cephalopoda; order Sepiida; family Sepiidae; genus Acanthosepion; species Acanthosepion pharaonis. The sequence goes on along the minus strand of CAHIKZ030002079.1, from coordinate 91,405 downwards.
CAGAGGACGACGAAACACGTCGACTATGAACATCTTTCCTCTGGTCTTTTATCCGCACACACAGATACACATATAATAAACACACACACACACACACACACACACACACATATATATATATATATATATATATATAATATATATAAATATATTAATGAATATGCTGGAAATCTTTACACATGCATAATATGGTGACAATGTGCCAATCACCAATTGGTATCATTGATTAAAGCATACTATATATAAATACACGAGAATGTCTGCGTATGTGCATATGTCTTATTGGTTTATGAATTTCACGTTATATCTCTGTACATCTGAGAATGTAATATCACTGTTCCTATTACTGTTTACTCAGGGAAATATGAACAGAGATAATTAATTCATTTAATGCATGTACACATCTCTCTCTCTCTCTCTCTCTCTATATATATATATATATATATATATATATATATATATATATATATATATGGATAAAAAGACAAGAAGTAAAACCATTTTTAGCCGACCGCCGACGGACTTCATCGAGTCAATTTGTTCCTCTCGACTTATTATTCATTTTGTTCCTTCGCAGATACACTCTATCTGAAAATAATTCACACACGCAAACACCCCCCACACACACGCACATATATCTCTCTCAGAAATCTTTCAGTTGAGCACTGTTGTAAGATTTGCGAATTCTATAAACAGCAGCTGTCAGCGCTAACTCATCGCTCTTCATTAATGAATAGAGCACTCTGGCTGGCTGTCGTTTGTTTACATTCGTAAAAACAATACGCTAGAATTCGTCTTTCTATCTGCCGATCGCTTGGATTTAGAAACTCCGACTGATATCAGATCCGTCAGGTTTTCTTCCTGACTTGAAGCATTTAGTCGCATTGACCCTAACCCCAAAACAGGCCTGTATGCGAATGGCACTATATATATATATATATATATATTTAGATATAGATATAAACTTTGAACGTTATTTTTAGGAGATACTCATATTTGAGTAGACGCTGTGTTTATTTATTAAATAGAATATTTATTTTCGTCAACAGGCCTGAATATAAGAGAAATATTAGTGCTCTCTGGCAGGATTAATCTGCGTAAATATATACATATATATATATATATATATATATATATATATATATATATTAGTTAGTTAGTTAGTTAGTTACAATCTTTTTTTATTTTTTCATTTTATTTTTTTTTTTAATTTCTGAAAGATATTCAAACTTTTTACGGACAGTAATAGTAATCGTTAAAATTATATCTTTTAGTTTTTTCTCATACGTAATTACTTGTTATCATATTATTGTTATAGCTAACCTCTTTGCTTGTCTTATTTCTTATATATCTATTTTTATGTAGAGAATTTTCTCAAATCGAGGATCATACGCTTTAGTGATGCGTTATTCTGGTAGATCAGACTTGCAAAGTTAGCACACACACAGACACACACACACATATTTATATATATATATGAAGAAATATAGTTTTAATGTTTGCTATATTTATGGATAAAGTGCTCACTATCAGAGATAGAGCGTATGTAGATATAAATATAAAGTTAACTTTGAAGTCAACATTCAGAGGTGGCACGGTGTTTCATGCTACACGCAATCGTCATGAAACAGCCTGTCGCCTCTGAGTTTTGACTTCAATGTTCACAGACACACACACAAATATATATATATATATATATATATATATATATATATATATATATATATATATATTTGTTTGAATAAAAGACAGACCACGTTAAGATTCCATGTAATAAGCTATTTCACCATACCCCTCAGGTCTACCCATACGGATCACCTAAATTTGCATAAACTATATATATATATATATATATATATATATATATATATATATATATATATATATATATATATATATATATATATATATATATATATATATATATATATATATATATATATATATATATATATATATATATATATGTATATATATATATATATATATATATATATATGTATGTATGTATATATATGTATATATATTGTGTGTGTCTGTGTGGCTTGTATAAATTAAGGATTTAATGGATTTATAATCATAAACTGACATTATTTCTTATTACTGGATACGAGTGTTTGAATAGAAGATTGTTTTTAAACAGTAATTTTTTTATACTGGTTTAGGTTTTTTACAGTGTCTTTAAAATGGAATATGAGCTCTTCGACTGGATTCGAACCTGCGTCCCGTTATGTAGCGGAAACCTCCGTATAGGCCGGTGTGTGTTTAGAGCTTCCGTTGAAGGAAAAGAAAATGTGGACAGGACTTCGAAAGTCAAGTCTGGTTGATGATTGGGCTTTTGATGAACCAGAATATGTTTATCTATACATTCTTTCTTTCTTTCTTTTTTTTAACTATATCTGTTCGGTCGTATTAGGAGCTGAATGAAACGAGGCCAGACAATAAATAATGGACTGGTTGAAAAATGAATTAAAGAAAAATGAGAAAGTTAAAAATGTGAAATCAGATTGACTACGTCGCAAGATCAGTCCTTTTAATGATCAATAGATTCTTTTCAGATTCAACCGACCGTCCCCGCAGGAGATGGATTCATCGGCAACTTCAAAGTAAACTCCCTCTATTCAACAACCAACGGTCAGAGTTCAAGCCCTCTACAAGATAAGCTGCCCTCTTTGTGGACTTTTACACCTGAAACCTTTTTACTTTTTTTTTTTTTCAATTGTCGTGTTTATGTGTGCGTGCGTGCGCGTGTGTGCGTGTCTGTGCGTGTCTGTGTGTGTGTCTCTATGTGTGCGTTTGTGTGCGTGAACACACTAATATTAGGAATGTTCCAGTCGTACAATTGCAGTCTAGGTTTTAGGATCTGACGTTTTGTAAAAGAATATAAATCAAAGGTTTTTTTTTCTATTTCTGGATCATAATTATAACGACAGGTTTTAAGAAATAAGAAATCCTCTCAGGATTCACTTCCATGTATACAAAACATAAAAGAATTGTGTTTGTCGAGGCGCGTGGTAAAATTGTAAATAAAATTGTCTAACCTAGACATACTCTGATATTTTATTGCATATTTATATGAATTAATTATAGTTTTACAATCATAAAATCTCTCCTCATATCTATAATCATATATGAAATCATTATGGACATAAAATATTATTATATATAAATCATTCCATGTGTTAAATAAAAAAAACCCAAAAAACATATCTATGTAAAAATCATTCAAGGATATATAAGCATTAAGAGAGAATAGAAAATACCGTAGAACATACATTGAAATACTGAAAAAATAAAGCAAAACATTTTTAGACAGAGGCCGTAATATATTGGGTGATTAAAAAGTAAAATATTTTATGTATGATGGACTCTCCCGTTTACCAATTATTTTTACAAGACCGGAGAGTCCAATATATGTATATATGTGTCTTCGATGAAGTCCTAAATGATGAAATAACAAAAAGATTTTTCCGTTTTGTCATACTTCTTCCCCTAAAATTGTTCTAGCAATATAAATATGTATATATCGTTATCGTATATACGTGTATATATAAACGTGTATATTTCTAAAGAATTAATAGGTTTTATTTTTTTAATTTGACATATATTAATAGTTTCATACGTTATTTTTAATGGGTACTCGTATTAGAGTTGGCGCTGTATATTTTGGCTGTATTTATTTCATCTACCGAAATGCACACTAGAGAAAATGTATTAAAGAAAATATGCCTTCCAAAAAGTTTAGAAGCTGAAGGAGAAACCGTCGTCTGAATGCGTTGTTTACGGTACCGATACGAAACTGACCATATATCCTTCCAATAAAATCTGAATGAGTGAGAAGGCTTTAAAGGCAAATAAGAACCTCGTTTCATTGCTAAAGCTCGACAGATCAGACGGTGGTTTCT
>CAHIKZ030002079.1:27500-85000 GCA_903632075.3 Acanthosepion pharaonis | reverse complement strand
GGACATTTTGGAATCCATTATGAGTAATGTCATTGAAAATTTTCAGAAGGTGAAGACGCATTGTGTTAAAAAATGTCTAATTTATTTACGTCTACCTTATATTGGGACGGAAGGTGAGACTTTAGCTTGATGAATTTCACGTTCCATCGGTAAATGCTATTTTGCTTCTAATGTGAGAGTAATATTTTTGTCATCCATTCGTAAAGATGTTTTACCTCCGCACCATATTAATTCCGTTGTGTATAAATTTGAGTGTAGTTGTGGATATGACTACATAGGTAGAACATCTCAACGTTTGGATTTCAGAATTAAACAACATTTACCCCCCAGAATTTTGAATCCGGCCGCTAGTGGTAGTCAGCTGGTGCATACATCCGGGTTTTCCATAGCACAGCATGCTATAAACAGTAGAGAATGTGTGTATGGTTTGAATGTCGACCGTTTTACCATTCTGTCTAGGTCGCACTCAATATTTCATCTTAAAGCATTGAAGTCCATTTACATTAGATCTCGTAAGCCTTCTCTTTGTAAACAGAGAGGTTGTTTGTAGGGTTTTAATGTGCTTGGACTCTAGCGTGTGTGTGTGTGTTTTTGGGGTTTTTTTTTTCCTCATTCCCTCATTTCATCCTTTTAGTCCTCTAAGATATAAACAGAAAATAAACTTGATAAGATCTCGGTCGAAACCGGTCGTTATAGTTTTAGTTAAAATGCCATCAAAACTTACTTATTCCTTTGCTGATATATATATATATATATATATATATATATATATATATATATATATATATATATATATATATATATGATGCATTTAATAATTACGAAGATGAATTAGATATAATTAATTGAAAGTTTTTAAATATTATATTATTTATTTTTTCATTCTTTTTATATATGATGATTTCGGATGTCTACCCACTCTGATGAGTTGTGATATATTGGTGGGGTGAAAGTGATGCAGTAAGAAAATAGTATATATTTTTCAGGCAAACAAGCAGACCCCCAAAAAAAATGAACACAAGCCAAGCCCTTATGTCGCCACTTTCAGCCTGGATGATCTGTTGTTGAAAACTGTTTCCTTAATCTCATGCGGTCTGTGCAACTCCCAAAATCTACCATTTTGCCAAAAACAACTTGGGTCGTCCCTCGTTAAACCATGTCACACGTTTCCAGTCTTACAGGTGCTAATTAGTGATGCTATCAGACTAGGACCTGTGTTATAGTCTTAACAAGGGCAACGATGGGTCTTATGTTGCCATATCTTATGGAAAGTAAATTGTGCAGATTTTTTTGGCTGGATATTCGTTTCGTACCTCCTTGACTTTGAATGCGGATGTAATAATGTGCCTACGCCGCTTTTCTTTTATACTCAGACAATTTTCAGCAGGAGATGTAGTCAGACACTGCACTTTGTCCACTGTGGCCGTAATGCTTTGAATCAGATTACCAGTATATATGTTTATATCCATAGTTTCATAATTCGAAGGTTCTATCACCTACTTCAGACTATATTTCAGCATTCTTTGACCTTTTAAGACATTTTTTGCTAGTTTAGAAATAGCTTGAAATTATAGGCTAAATTGCTGGATGGCCAACTTTTTTAATCTCTTTCTTACTCAACTCCTACGTCAGCATGCGCAGGAAAACTGTCATGGTGGACAGTATAAAAATACCTCCATAGCCTTTAGGCTTAATGTAAAAATACCTCATATTTATTGACTTTATTAGTTTTAAATGCATGTCTTTTAATCTCTAATCAGCAGGAATCAAGTGTTACATAATTTTTGAAAATACATATTAAAAATTTAAAAATAATTTGTTCATTATGCAAGGATTATTTAAAAAATGTCAGTATTAATAAATTTACATAAAATAAAACTTCCCGCGAAATAAGGTTACGTTTATTATAGAGAAGAAATGATTTATTTATAAAATCATATAATGAAAATATGTGTCGTATTACAAAATAAAAACATCATTATTTTATTTTTAACAGTATTTTAGGTAACAGTAATCTTCGTTTCTTTTCCCCTTTCAATTCTGATATAATTTTTTCAGCTTGTGTAGCAAAACATATATACATAAATGTGTATGCTGACATTAAACAATTATTAAGTAAGAAATTGAGTTTGAAATTGATTTTACCTTCTGATTAGTGGATTTTAACGCAATTATGCTCACAGAGATAGCGCTACGAGCTGCTGTTCTTGCTTTGTTGCGAACCATCAAAGAGAAATAGGATATTATAATATTGATTCAGTGGTATTGTTAAATTTGACACATGCATTACATCTAGTAGAACCACCCTTCACAGGCAAACAGTTATGTTCATCGTTGAGGATGTATTCAGTGATAGACATACAAAGGCTTAACTTGTTACGCGAGATGTTCGCCCAGTGGTCGAATATTTTATGAAGATACAGATTTGTCGACGTTATTGTCCGTCATCAGTTATTAAATCTGTTTTATTATCTCCACTCCACGTGTTTATTAATGTTATATGTCGTCTTTACCGATTACTGTTATAGCGTTATATAGACTTCTTATCATTTGACACTCATAAAAATTTGACTAGTAAATGAAAAGGATAATAAAAAAAGGCCCATCGAGATATATGGCCCAGCGGATAAACGTAATCCAGTGACTTGACCCAAAGAGTTGTGAGTTCAATAGCTGGACACATCAGAGGTAAACAAAAACTTAGAGAGTTGATTCACTAAAGGGAAATGTCTGAAACTGAGCTATCCAGATGGCACGTGGAACTAGAACAATCTACCCCGGTGGATGAAATAAAAGGTTCGGTTCAAAATTCCAACAAATATCACCTGAAGAAGGCCGGAGCGTACAACGGCCAAAACGTCTTGAATATGACAATTAAGATGACGACAACATTCCGAACAATGTAAATAGCATATATAAAGGCTCAATTATCTTATTCGCTATCATATCGCAAGTTCTTATAGACTACAGATGAATCAAGTGTAGTTGGTGGCGAGATGTAAGGATGGCAGCCTGACAATCACGACTGGGTTCTCCAGCCTGTGTGGCATGGTGCAGAGTCGCGTTGCCAGACTCTTGACCCAGATCAGCACTATCTCTTTAAAGCACTTGATGTAGGTCTTCGTGTTGAGTCTGAGGCCCTCACCAACATATTTTGGAGTTCTTTTCTTATCAGAACAATCAGGGTGAGTTTTCGACATGCTGTAATCTTCTTAAACACGATTAGACTCATCCAACTCTTTCCGAATCCTCTGCACTAACCTCAGTTAGACACCTAAAACTCTGAAATGTTCGCATTGGAGCTTCCGTCGCGAATGCCAAGCAGTAAAGCATGCCGTTTCCAAATTTCTACCGGAGTGATTTGTGTCATGGTGCTCTTTTGTTCACAGACGGTGCCCAACTGACCCTACTATACCGCGCAGTCGACAAAATGGTTAGGCGGTAAGAATTCGTGCAAAAAAGGTTTTATAAAATTGGCACGAAAATTCTTGGCTGTTTATTATTTAATTATATTTTCCAGTTATCCAATATGTTGTCTCACTTCCAAATCAAATTTCCGCAGAACGCTCCAAATTTCATTTTTTGTTTAAGTACATTCGACCATCTCTGGTAATTATTAGGAACATTAATATCCTCAGTATCATAGAGAAATATTTTTTATTCGATAAAACCTGTCATTTTTTTGGAAACGCTACATTTTCACGTATAGGCACAAACAGGTACATATATATATATATATATATATATATATATATATATATATATATATATATATATATATATATATATATATGGGGGGTCGTGGGGGTACGTGTATGCGCTTCAGCAAATAACATTGATCACAAAACGCCTACACTGTCCCGTTATCATGTCACAGCGCAATTGTGCACAAACAACTAGAATCGAACTATTAACAAATGATTAGTAATAGTAGGTTACTCGAAAATATTCTAGAACACTCAGAATAAAGAAAGACTGTAAATAATAGAAGCCTTTAATGTATAAAAGAATTAAACAGCATGAAATATCTTTAACCACCAGGATGACATTTTAAAATGCGTATAAAATACTTAATACCATTGTCTTCTGCAGTTATGAAACCTTACTACAAATGATGTCCCATATACGATACAGGTGCGCTTAAATTTGAAATGTAGCATTCCTAAAAATTATTACGTGAAACTAATAAAATATCCAATCGAATTTCCATTCGCCGCATTTAGAAAATATATTCTTTAATAATTTTGACAAATCTTTGCTAACAAAGCAATAATTATAAATACAATAAGAAAGTTGTTTGAAGTAAAGGTTATAAGAAAGAATATGTAGCGGCAACGGCGTCGAGTTCAAAGAATGATATGAATCTGTCTATATTTCTGAGATGCGGTATTATGTACAGTATTTACATTATTTGGACTATTGTCCTCATCTTTGTCGCCATATTTATTACAACATAACACGTGGAACTAGAACAGTCTACAACAGTGAGCGAAATAAATGGGTTCCAACCACCTGAAGAAGGCCGGAGCGTACAAAGACCGAAACGTTGTAATAAATATGGCGACAAGGATGAGGACAATAGTCCGAATAATGTAAATAGTGAATGATATGAAGTCTTCTTTTTTTGCTACTTATGAGCCAAGAGCCGCATAAAAAATGTCTTATCTACTCGTTCTTATAAATGTACGTATTTTTAGTTTCATGAGTCAAGTTATCGAAATATTTTTTGTATATGTGGTTTTACACATGGATGACCGGATGTAGTTGAACGCACAGGGCCTTGGTTTATGGATAATAATTTAGCTGGGAGGACGCGTAACCTTTCTGGATATTAATGATCTTTAGAGTCATAAATCATTCTGAGCCTTCCTAATATTCCTATCAGTAGTCTGACCTAAAGGAAAAAAAAAACTTAAACATAGTGTATCGCTCAGTGGTCAGAGTAAAGATCAAGCCATGTGTCGGCAGGTTTGAGTGAACAGTTTTGTAAAAGGTAAAATCATTGAATAGAGAAAGGTGCCGAATAATTAAACACTACACAAGAATCGGCAGATCCCATTTTCATTTGTTATTTAAATTTGCTGCACTTTTGTATAAATCATTTTAAAAAAACTGATACATAGAATAGAAACAAATATTATAAGTGTATTATGGATAGATCAATATGTTCGCAGTTTCGTACTGAAAAAAGTTAACATTTTCTAATATTTCTGATATGTTTTTGCACCTACTGGATGACTAACATAATTTCCAGAGAACCTCTGCCTACCTTAAACTGCATTTTTACCTAGAAGATACATGAGTAGAAAGCAGTTTCCTAGATGCATTCATATACTCAGCAATGTTTCATTAAACAATGTAACATTGTCGTTTTCCGAACACAATCGACCAAGCAATAAAGAGTTGAAAAAACTTCTATGGTCTCCTGAATATTGAACAAAACAAGGTGGTGAATATTTCGACATGTATCTTTTTAATTTGACGAATGTTTATCATCTTTTTTTTTTTTTTTTTTTGATTTCCATAAAATTACTTTCAGCCGATTCATTCTTCGGTCATTGTATTAAACTACCGGAATGAGAAATGAAAAAATGGATTCCAACCAGACTTGAACCCACATGCCACGTAGGTAAGTATGAGATATAGTAATCAGATAAAACAATATTTTTGAAATATAGCATTTATTGATAGTAAAATAATTTAATAGAACTAATGACGATTTATGAGGCGCAGTTTTGTATAAAGAACCTTTTCACCACATCTAACTCGGGTTCTTTTAATATCGACTCTTTTCATTGCTAATTGACGTGGAATGTGGGCAGGTAATCTTTGCTTGCAAATTAGATATCAGCCATTATTTTAAAGGCCTTCTTTCTAAAACAGTTATATAAATCCCATAAGGAGCAAGAAGTGTAACCAGGAGGACAGTAGAAAGCGATTGACATTGCATATACATTTTTGAAGATTAAAGTCAGTTGGAAAGCATGGAGCTGCAAAAGAGTTCCACCAGCGAGAAGTGCGAGAAAATAAACTGCTAGCATAGAACATACACATGTCACCAACGCAAATAAATTGGCGTGACCACGTCGCCACTCTTGTACTGCGCTTAAATTCATAAAGTCTAAGTACAAAGCAAAGAGCTTATGTGAACAGTTGCCATAAAAATATTTATAGAAAAGGCACAGGGAAACAACTTTATGATGGCGAGAAAGTGACTGAAGCAGAGTCGCCATATCAGGACCAATAATATTGCAGATTTTTCTTTGGATTTTATCAAGAATCTCTAGGAGAAGCACCAGACCATATATGGCAGCGATATTCTAAGCATAGACGAATGGTAGAATTATAGATATGTAAGATCGATTCAGGAGAGAAACACAGTTAACCAAGTTTCTTAGTTGCTGACCTAGCAATGGATTCAATATAGTGTTTTCACTTCATGTCAACTGAGAACCTTTGGTGTTATTAATAATTAAAGTGCTGGTAAAAGATGAAAAGATAAAATATATTTTGCTTATAATTTATGGAGTCTAAGTGAAAGGAAAGTATACACAATAAAATAAAATAATAATTATTTTATAAGACAAATCCACTAATAAGAGTTGCAACAATAAATCTTTTGGTAGATTTGACATGATGGGATGAAGGATCGTTAGGAATGAGGATTGTGTCGAGTTTTTTCTGTTTCGCCAATAACAAATATATTAGATTTATAACGAGACAAATGCTGAAACCACACAGAAAAATAACAAATGACACCTCTGCAGGTACAAAGACGAACATCGAATGTCTCGGAATACTACATTCCGATAATTTGCATTGACAAAATCTAAAAAGAGACATGTTTTTGTTTCGGAATCGTAATCGATCTGGTATAATGCAAACGGCCGTTACTTGAGTTCATTACGATATCAGATGCGGAAAGAAGATGCTGTCCTAAAAAATGCATTTTAGGGAGCCTACAAAAAATAAACCGATCCTGATCAAATATTCATATTTAGTCGTGGTAAAATTTTGAAATATGAGATATCTCAGTTCCAGAAAACTACCGATTAAAATTGGAAAGAAAAAAAAAACAACTCTGCCATGACAGAAAACTGAAAAAAATGTTAAATATGAAAGTAAGTATTGTACTCATAAATATTGGCACGCTTGTAAAAATCTTGAAGAGCTTTTCATGAAACTGTCAAAATTATTATCCTGAGTAAGAATGCAAAGCAGACGGCATCATTGCTAAAAATCAGTCAGAATACTATGTACATTGTTAAAGATTTGAGGTCACCTGATCTCCAACGGGAGCACCCAGGTATGACTGACTGAAAAATACTATGAACACCCCGAAAGAGAAAGCATTAATAATAATAATTTAATGAACAACATTGCAACTGCACACACCTTGCTCTAATTAACTGAGTCATGTAGTGCCAGGAGTAGAAAGTGTTTGTGGGTATGAAAGTGAGTAGCAAGGGTGTTGGGAAGAGGTTAGTTAAGATTAATGACGAAAAGAGTGGCCCAGATCAGCTGAGGTTAGTCTTAGAATCGCAATGAAAATAAGAAAGGTTTAAGATTGGATCAGGGGGACACTATGTGAGGAGGCATAGCAGTGTCAGTGGCACGACCAAGAAGAGAAGACAAATGGAAAAGAGGAAGATCCGAACATCTGTGAAAGGATTTTGATTTTAGTTCAAGCGACCTGAATGGATCTTTATTATTTCTTCATTCTTTTTCTGTTGGGATTTGTTTCGTTTTGTTTGCCCCCCCTTTTTGAAAGCTGTTATTCTCATCGATGGTATTATCAATAATAAGCAAGCGAAACTTCGAAAGACACAAAGTCAAATGACACCAGCACGATTGTTTAAACAAAGTAGGAGATTGCTTGCTTAACTTGAAAATGAAGATTTGAATTTCTTACTGTAAAAGAAAATACTGAGTAAATTGAGAAATACAAAATTGCATTATTAGGCTTTACAAGAGGTACTTTTACACAATATTACAAATTGCTAAAAACTAAAAGATTAACCGAAAAATCGAGTCATTTTAGTCTCGACATATCGAGACTTTCATCTGGTTGGTGTTAAATTCATTCAGAAATATCTAAACTCTCAGTCGAAATCAACCGTTTTCTCTAACCAATGGTTAAAGGTGACTTCGCGCGAATGAAGCCTGTAGGTCTGAGCCAGGATCATCATTCTTCGTACCTTGTGTACTGGCGCGACAGACTCACAGAAAAGTGAACCAAATAAGAGAAACTACATCCCTCGAGGACTTTCAACAGCAGCAATAACTAAAATGTATAGCGCATGTAACTCCAAGATAAAGAAATGATATGAGCAAGTCATTGACGTTCATTAACACTGAAAAGTGCTATAACTTGAAAAACCTATTTTTCTGAAAATATATTTTTAAAAAAAAGATTTTATACATTTGACCCGAAAACCGCACTGGCTGCTCGGTCAATGAATGTCAAATGTTTCCTTATAAGGAGACGACTAATATTGCCATTACCTTTACTATTTCGTACAAATTTTCTCTTCAGGAAAAATAATCTCTCATAAGTAACGTTAAAGTATAATCGATGATTTGAACTCCGCAAAACACCTGCAAATTATCGTGAAGCAAGAGCAAATAGTTTTGTTATTAATTCGATATTTCAGTTCATATCATACTGACAATATTATAAATAATAATTTCATTTATGCTATATTTTAGATAAAGAGAAATAAAATACGAAATAGAAGTACGAATAAAAGGAATCAAAATGAAAAAAGAAAATAAAGTTAGAACGAGTGTATTGAACAGCGGTTCCCAACCTATTTTAGGCCATCCTCTACTTTGATATTTCTAAAATTCTGATGCCCCCCACCACCACCACCACATGTAATATTTAATACTTATATATTCAAAATTTTACTGCAATTCGCATGAAGGAAGCTTAAAAGGCCATTAACTTGGTTTCTAAATAAGCCTGCAAAGGTCATGACGTCCATGAAAGAGAAAAAGTAAAAATACAGTTAAATATATATAGTTTCAAAACATAGAGAACTGAAAAGCAGAAATATAAAATATTTGAATGAAAGTTTATTCTGTAATATACTTTGATCATTTTGATCATGAAATAATAATGCAAAATGAAATTTGATCTCAGTGGAAAACGATTCAGTGTTAATAACTCATTCACGACTTGTCCCCTTATTCCGTTGGTATAGTAAGCCGAAGGGTGCACATCCTACGCATACCCAACCAAAATATTACCATGCCACACCGGTGGCGCATATGTACCACGTTGGGCATCTCTGGTATAGGATCTTTCACTGGTTCTTTTTAGTTATTTCAATTTATGCCTATTTTCTTTAAATGTTTCTTCTTCTGTTTGCCGTGATCCTTTAGGACGTGGGCAATAATTAACTCTCTACAATTCTGCAGTCCTTTGTAACTCTTAGTAAATTTCATCTTTGTTGTTATCCCTCCTAAACCGTGTTCTGCCATCCATTTACACAAGATCTTTAGACAGGGATTATTCGCTCTCCTGCTTTTAATACGTTGCTTAGCTTTTGAAAGGCATCTTTCGCTAATCCAATACGTCTTCGGATTTCGGTGTCGCACTTTCCGCCCTCTGTTAAAACACTTCCCGAGTATTTAAATTGTTGTACTTGCTTGATTTTTGATGTCTCTAATTTACAATTTTCATGTTGAGTTCTTCTATTTGTGACAACTATGCATTCTGTCTTCTTGCAATTGAAGTTTAGTCCTTTCATTACATTTTCCTTCACTACATTCTGTAGGATTACTTGTAGTTTACTTTCCGTTTTTGCTATCAATACTGTATATCTTATGTTCTTAAGATTGTCACCGCCAGTAATGAATTCTGGTAGGACTTTTAATTCTCTCAGAATCACCTCACTGTAAAGGTTGAATAAATCCGATGAGATAACTCATCCCCTTTCTATTTTTGTATATTTACTGTATTCAGTTTCTATTCGTATGTAGGCCGTTTCCTGCCTGTATAGGTTCTGGATTATTCTAATATCCCCACAAATATTTCAGTGCAAACTAGTAGTACCAACAGTAATTTATAACATACTTTTATCAAACGCGTTTACGTAATCTATAAAACCTATGTGTACATCAATTTGAATTTGTATTGTTCTTTTGGATATTATTCTGAGCATAAAGAGTACATTTCTTGTTCCGCAGAAATTTGGACGTCTATTTATAAAGCTCTTGTTAATAATGGTCCAAATATCAACAAAATTACCTATAGCTCCTGTAAATGACATATTGATAATCTATAAATTTATTTTTCAGATTTATCTTCGTTCTTCGTTTCTTATTGTATGAGGAAATATCAGACAAGTTTTTGGTCCGACATATTTCCCCAAAATTGACCAATGACGAAACATCAGAATTTATCTTGTAATCCTCTCCAGGTTGGGTTGAATACTTTTTAACAACCCTTCGTAATTTGTTATTCTTTCTTATATTTTCAGCCTTTTAGATTTACTTTTTGAATTCCTTGCATTTCGTTTCCTGTCTATTTTGTTTAACATTCCCTTTTATTTAGATTTTTTTCAGTTTCATTTTCACAGTTTTTTAATATTTACACCACTGATTTATCCCAGTTTTTCGTACTTTTTTGTCGCCTTTTTTAAATGCCTTATCTTGCCATTTTTTCATCTTCGTCGATTGAAACCTTTTATGTATTCTCTTCTTCACTTTCACCCTATTTGTTAAGATTTCTTCTTTTTCAAACCTAGTTGCAACTTTAATTTCACTCTTCACCATCGAAAAGTTCCTCATCGACATCCCCGACACATTCCCTTCCTCACAACTACCAATCCTACCTCCGCCCGTTCAAGTTTTCTCATCTTATAAAGCACAGTCACTTCTCTTCCCAATTCTGGGCTCACCATCCTTTCTGCAACCCTTTTAAAATGCTTGCAGACAGAAAAGACATCCTCTGTGGACACGACGAGTAGAGGAACCCCGGCTGTCAAGTCTCCTCGTAAATCATCCTCTGTCCAAATCGAACGCGCGTACAGCAAAGGAAAATCGTAATGACTGAGATGGGCATGCAGACTTGCGCACGCGCAGTGCCGGATTTTGCTCAATAGGAACGGCGTGGAAGATAATGGCGCCAAATAACGTTATAGTGTAGGGTGGGATCGAGGATGATTTCTGTGGTTGCGTGCATTCGATTCAGTGATATATCCGTGTGTATGTGTATGTGTATGTTAGCTAGCGTAAATTGTGTTTTTTTTTCTCTCTCTTCTGAGCAAGACAAGGGAATGATCCTCTACGACGAATTTGTTTTTGTTGTATGCATTTCTATGCACAAGTTGAAAATGTGTGCGTCACGACTGTGTTAATCACGCACATGCACATACATACTAATGGGGAAAATGTCGTTAGTTGTATTAATTTTTGGCATATTCAGATCCTTTTCTGAGAACGTTCCAAATAAACATCGAAACATTAACACAAAGAAAGTTTTTTATTCATCATATTATTCATTACCTAAACGCAGCTGTTTGATTTTTTATTGCGAATAATTTCTTTTCCTTCCTTCGTGCAGGTGAATTCATTGCCTGGAATAATATGTTTATGTGAAATGAACTGTCACGAAAGGAAATATTTTAATAACATTATGCCTTGGTATATTATATGTAAATAATAATAATAATAATAATAAGTTCGATGACCGGGTGTGGGTGGATGTTCGCTCTGCAACGGGATACCTGAATAATTACTTTCACATGTCTGGATTGAAAGCAGTAGGGGTATTCATACTTGGATCGTGTGTGTTCGGCAAGTAGACCTGGCGGATTCCATCCTCCACCAAGTCAAGCCACAGCTGATATCCTTTAACATGAAGACTTGTATTGGACACGAAAGCGCCCTGGCTGTTGACTTCAGCGATGACATGTTATCACCACACCGGCTGCATAAATAACTATGGAGCCCAGTTCAGCCATTGCAAGAAGGTTCATCCGCTCTTTGAGAGATGGTTTTTAAAAAATTCTGCTGGATGTTTAACGATTCTTCTCTCCAGAAAAGCCTAGTGGGGAACCGGTTTATTCAATGATAACACGACCATGCAGGAGCTAGTACTGAGTTATATGGTAACAATATTATGTGTAGCGTGACTCCACATAAACACTTATTGCTAAAATTTAGATGGTATTACATGCAATATATTTAGGAATATGATTGTAAACATTTAATATATTTAAACGTGACACATGAAAACTGGTCTCTAATAAAATTCATACACTGGAAAATCTGACAATTTTTCAGACAGATTCAGCTGGTCTTCATTAAACGTTTCCTAACCTGAGTTTTTAGTTCATTACATTCAGCCAGAGACAATCAATGCAGAGGAAAACATCATTCTCACCGTTTCTAAAGAAGGTCAAAATTGTTTTATCTGCAGGGAGAGCGATGGATTGTTTTTGAGATGCAAAAGTCATTATGTTTATTGATTATCATCAAAAAAGGCCAAGCCACCAATGCAGAGTACTATACCAATTTGCCGAGGTAGTTACGAAAGGCTGTCAAGTCCAAATTCCGAGGAAAACGGAAAAATTGGTCTTCTTTCATCAGAACTATATTCCAGTGCACTTTCTTGATTTCAGGAGCTACTGTTCGTTACTGTGATTTTGAATTATACCTCAAGAATTATATTAATTATTTATTTAATGTTCATGTTTTTCATGAGAAATTTTATTTCTGCCTGACCAATGACAAGATAAGGTAACAAAACGATAAATATTTTCTTCAATAAAATTAATATCGAAAAATATATGAAAACCATCTTTGATTTTGACTTAATAAGGCAAGAGAAATTATTTTCGTTACGCAATGATTTTACGTTTCTTTCTACCTCCCATGCCAGGGAGAATACAATTGATGGGATCACTGAAGGTGTGTAGCAAGCGGAAAAGTTACACATTTTCCAGCGACATTGGCCACAAGCATTGGGACGCAACAATCTATATCAACAATCTCAAGGGGAATTCGAACAAAGTTTGCCAATTCTTTTTCCCGTCTTCATAAACATTACTGCTCTTTGCATATCTTGATACGAAAAGTAGAAAAAAACGGATAAAGCTTCAAAAACTTGTTTTAGAATCTTAAAATGATCTGTTAATTTGTCCTTACCCTGGATGCATACACATTTCCGATTTACTAAAGTACATATAATCACTAAGGCTGCTCTTGACATTTAGATTTCGTCAAAATCTCATGAAAATCCTTCGTGTAATATTGCAGTGACATTCTCTTATTACCTTCAGAGCACGCACCGCCGTACACAATATATTAGCACATATACACAAGCACAAGCACACACACACACAACCTCTCTCTCTCTCTCTCTCTCTCTCTCTCTCTCTCTCTCTCTCTCTTCTTATTTTTGCTTTTACGTATTTCTTTCTACGCTAAAGTTTGGTTTCAATATACAAACTCATATCCCATTCAGATTTATTAACGCATTCACTGTTCAGCTACGCCCGACTGAAAGCCACAGAATTAAGGCACCCAGTGAGGATCGAATACATACATTATTCAGTTGATCTGTGTCATGAGATTTCTTAGGATTGTGGTACATCATAATCTTTGTATCAAACTAAGCCTCACGTCGTAAATATGAAAACAAAGATCAATATCAGTCTTTGCCAAAAATGAAGGAATTAAGCATTTTTATAATGAAAGTTAATGCAAAAAACAAAGAAATACGCACATTTTATTTCTATGTTGTGTTGTCCTCACTATGTCACTGACTATATATTCAACTATTATAGCGAGGGTCACGTGTTATATTACGTCGCTGTTATGTTTCAAGCATTCTTATAGGTTTTGAGTTTTACAATTTTGTCTTCCTAGCCAACTTTCCATAAATCATTGAAAGGTGATAGAAACATTTCAATATTGAAAATCTAATTTTCAACATAGTTTATTCCTGATTGGCTCAGAATGAAACCAAGTCTCATCTTTTTCGACTCTTCTATTTCGGAAAGTGCTACTTGTGTTGTGCAGCAGCCGACTTCTGTTTCTTCATGAATTCTGTCAAATCTGCATTGACTTTGCATAGAATTCTGAGCTCTAAACTTCATATAATACCATAGTCCACATAAAAGCTTTCACAGTTTGGTAACAGGGATTCTTCTGTTGACTATATTGAAAGCATCAGCTTGTTTGATCTTATTCTCATACGCAGCAGCAGATGGCCTACCACTGCGGAGCCTATCACTAAGAACAGTTTATACTTTTTCTCTAGGTTTGACATTATCTTTGTTGACTCATCTTCATACTATGCTTGTACCAAATGTTGCTTCTCTATTAGCATAATCTTTTTGTGAATGTTTGTATCACTTTTTCCAAACAAATTCTATGACTGATTTTTTCTACATTTGTTCACCGAGGCAATAACTATTTTGAAAAAACTGTTTTGAAAAGTAAAAAAAGGTAATTTTCTTGTACTTCTACAGACATTATAGCATATGAACTAAAAAAGGAAAATCATGTGGATTATAATAAGACTTAAGCTTTTATTTTTACTTAATTCCGTATATTTGTTTCTTAAATGTTGCGAATATATTTCTGTTTGGTTCAATGGCTATTGGATCAGTTCCTTTCAGAATAACATTACTCATATTTATAATATGAACTTTTATACTTCGATAATCGGAATTTAGTTTCTCGCTTTTTCAATATTAATTTAGTCACAATGTTACTGTTGTCCGTCACCAATATCGATTGGACTTGATTTGTATCTGTGCGTAACTTATAACTGGTCGGGCCGTTCTTGCAAAATCTCGATTGGTACTGTCGACACACAATTTTCTATGTTACCCGATAGAATAAAAAAATTTGTCTTGTGATTGAGTGGGAGAAGATAGAATGTCACCTCTCTTATCCTGAATATTCAATAAGGCGAATACGAAAACAAACAAAACTCGAAACTCCAGTGTGAAATTTGAAAGAGACAAATTTTTATTACATTGACATTAAAGCAATATAACAAAATACAAGTTTTACAAATAACCTTGGACAAAATTTTCCTTTTGCACGCATCATAAATGGAGAGATGAAAAAATACAAAAAATAGAAATATAGCTCACAAAAAATATATAAATTATTAAAAAAAATAATCGAAAAATTTAGAAGCTTCAATACAAATCCGTTTTAAAAAAAGTTAAAATATACAAACTTTTAAAACTGAAAGATATTTTAAGAAGGTACAATATAATGCCTTTAAAAAAGTTGCAATATGCACATTCTTTAAAAAAAAATACTTAACTGAAAATCGAAACCGCGAAGTCTTTGGTAGGGTTCACCAGGGTCACACTGATTCGATTCACTTTTTTCATTTTGCTTCTGCTTCTTTCTTTCTTCGTTTGCTTCTCTCTTTTTCCGTACGAAACAGCCAAGCTCATCCACTGGTGACAGACAAAATATCTTTTCTTTTTTCATATCCTTTATAACTTTTTGTAACCTTCTGATATCTTCTTGTACATTCTGTTTTCTTATACCTTCCTGTACCTTCGAAATTTGGATACCTTCATTAATTTTCTTCCTATATAGCTCACAAATAGGCTTCAGATGGATCTCAACTTTTAAATTTGTAAATCACAAACCGTCCGCCTTAGACCGCCGTATTGTAGGTGATTATTTTTTGAGCCATGCTATTAAAATATTTTACATAAAATTTATTAATTTTTTTATTAGCTGTCAGACTTTCTTTTATTTTTTTAACACTTCTCTTAGAAGCAAGTTTGATAAACAAACCTAGACAGTTATATATTTATCTATTTTTATCTACACTTTTATTTATTAATCATTTATTTAATTTACATTTTTTATATATATTTTTTTCTTTTCTCACCTCAGATGCACTATATTTGTTTATTACTCTTTAGCAATAAACAAGCATAGTGTATATTATTATTCTTAATTAATTTATATTCACCTTTTAATTATTTTACATTACTTTCTTATAAAAAAATATTATAACATAAATCTGTCTATTGTTTTCGCAACTTCAGTAGTTCTGCCGATTTATAGATGTTGGTCTTTGTAGTAAGTAAAATGTTAATAATATAGAAAGATAGTAACATTACTATTTAGCATATATTTCCAACTATTTGATCATTTATGCTTCAGTTCGTAGTGAAGTAATTCTCAAAGATCCTTTTTGTTGATTTTAAATGAACGATTATTTCTTCAGGTGAGAAGTCGCTCTCTGTATAAAGTATAGTGTAGCGAGTTTGAGACTAACCGAATAGGTCACTACACATTGCGCAGTAAAAATTAGTTTATTAAATACACAGATTTATAGGCGCCATGTTACGAAGCACTAATTAACCATCTCGTCTCGCCAACTATTAGTGAGTTGGTTAGATTATCCCACCTGTTTCCTTTTACCAGTTTAGCTCAACTTAATTATTTTTATTTTGGGCGTTTTGCTGTCATGTAGTGGTTAGCTAACTTGGGATGTAGATCACCTCAAAATGTAGCGAGTTTGATCCTTGCTTGTTGTTCACAAACGTGTCAATGTGCAAGACAAATTTAAACTTAGAAAATAACGATCATAATTTAGAAGACTGTTTTAAGACTGCGGATTTTATATTTCCTTATCGAATACCCAATTCAAAACTTGACCAAACAGCCCTTGACTCATATGATCAAACAGCGGCTGGTCGGAGTTTTTGCCTCCTAGACACATTGATTTGAATGACCTCGACTAATACAATTGGAACGTCGTCCAGAGGTCGAGCAGCCTGTGCTTCATGAATGAGATTAGTCTAATTCGAACATGCAGTTACTATCGAATCCCTTCTCGAGGATGAGGTTTTTATTGAATAGAATTCGTTTTTTCTACATTGATTTTGTGTAGAGATTCTTATGAAAATAGAATAGCTTTTTTCTATTAAGTAGAATTTTTTGTTATGTTTACAAGTATTTGACGTACACTGTATATATAATAAAAAAATAATCAAATCCTATATTTTTTTTATCTAGGAAAATAATCCATCGTAGAGGATGTTGCAAAGATCCTGGCTTGATGAAGAAGGACTTTGTTTTGCTAATTCTAAGTGGTGGCCATTTGTTCAAATGTGGGATAATGGATCGGCCAGATAATTTTCACCATTTCTTCCTAGTAATTCACGTTTTCTCTTGAAATTTCAAATTTATAATATTTTCTCGATTTATTTGTGTAAATAGTTCAGATATTTCTTAGAAACCTGAATATAATCGTCATGTATGAACAAAACAATATATTTTAGTAGTATGTTCGAGTGAATATGTGTATTGCATAATTAAACAGCTCTTGTTTTTTACATACGTAACTGGATTCAAATATTCATATAAATCATGGCTCATTTGAAATAACGATTTTGTATCTTTCACAAAGGAATGAGCATAATAATTCCATCACCATTTGAGCCAATTTTAGATTGCACAGGGTATATAATAATAATGAACAGATGCAATATGAATAACATTTCTGCTATTTCGATACAATATACTTTCCAGCAATTATTATTCAGTTTCGCTTTTTGTTTTCGTTTAAATTTACCTGCATTTCAAATTACGCATCTAAAGCAGTAACTAAGAAGATATCTTGCTCACCGATATTTTGAGTGGGTCTTATTATTGTCAATGATCGGTTTTTGAGACTAACTATGAGTCAAGTAAGTGTTTATTTTCAAAAAAAGATGAATTGGAATGTTTTCAGATCACAATTATTTTAATTTTACCCCAACTGGTCCTAAATCAGAATAAGTTACGTAAACATTTTTGAACTCAGTATCAAAATTATGGACCTAAACTTAAGATTTATGGTAAAATAAAGAAACATTAAGGATATTAAAGAAAAAGATTAGCAAGAGAGTAAGTTAGGTAACATTCAGATAAAGGATTTTCATTTCTTATTCTTTATAATGAGATTTTTGGCTGAAAAAATATTTAACGTTGAAATTTAAATCTCAGCCTTTATATATCCCCCATATCTTCATAATTTCCGTTTCCTACTTCCACCTCTTCTGTTCATATGAAATACGTCATTCAATATCTCATCACCCTATGTGTCTATTAAGCCTTGAGTTGGTCGACCCTTTGCTAAGGAAAATTAACTTACAAATATTCGGAAGATATACCTTGAAAGAAGACTTGTATTTGCCTCGGGTAATAATTCGGCCAGAAATAATACAGCAGCTAATGTTTGTAATATAAAATGTCTACTATATCTTCCTTTCATTTCAGACAATTTAAAAATATTTTGGTAAAACAAGGATGAAAGAAATAAGAAATCAATGCAAAAAAAAGTTTAAATGTATTCGTAGAATAAGAAGCAGCATTGCCTTTTCTTGATCGATATCTTTTTGAAATCAATATCAGCGGTATTCTATATGCATGACTTTACCTTACGTTTTGGGTGCAAAAGTGCGTATATCTTCACCATTATAGGACACAGTTGACATTTGGCATTTCTGAGAAATATGTCGAAGGAAACGCGAACAGAACGGCCATGAGCCACAAGATTGGATTTTGTTGGCTTAAAGGTAAAGACAAGTGAAGGCGAAAGGAAAGCAAGAAAAGAAGAAATGGCAACAGAAGATGAGAAGTGGAAACGTTAAAGACAAAGAGAGAACAGGTAACAGCTGACGTCATAGATCATTAAGCACTGGTCTCATGTTCTTCGCTTTTTAAGCAGACGCTTCTTGCGTGTGAAATTAATCTATGTTTTCCTTTCTTTTACCATTATTTCCACACCTAATCAATCCCCTTTCTCTTCAGGGCCGCCCTCTTTGGCATTTGGCCATAACCGTCGCTTTCTTTTGATTTTGTCTTATATTCTTCCTCTCAATATCGTATTCTCTCTCTATTACACTCTCTTGCACTTTCCTACCAAATCTATTTCTCAATAAGTTGCTTCCTACTGCGATCAATGCCTCTTTATGTTAATTATCTTCAGTCATAGATATTGAATAAGCTTATCTCTGCTCGGCTCAAGCCCGTTCGAGAATGAAACTGATCTTTGTCTGATAAAAGGCAAAAGAAATGAAAACTAAATAAACTTCGTTCATTCTGCGGTCAATAGATGTCACTGACATGTTAAACATAGTCCAAACGAGGGGCAAATGGGGGTCGAAATTAGTGGAGGGGAGTAGCTTATTATGAACTAAAATCAAAGCACTTAGTTTTGTCTATCACATAACTCAGGTAAATTTGAGTGAAAAGTTGAAATTACCCAATCACAAGACCAAACTGCTCACGTCGAGTGGGGAAACATAATTTAGTACGGCACTGATCAAATGTGAACAGAATACTCTTGAACAAGTCCCAAAGACCCATGCGGAGCTGAGACAATTTACAAAATATCCAGTGAGTAAAACTGGGATAAGTATGTTAAATTCGGTAAGATTGGTTAAGATTAAGCTGGTAAGAATTACGATATTCAACTGTAAAAATCAGCATACAGGATCCTGGTTTTTAATTTTATTTGAACGTCGATATTACCTTAACTCATTTGCAAACCAGGCCTCAGTACTTAAATTGTAATTTTTACTTATAACCGTTATCTTAGTAAATCACACCCACAACACGGACACTCAGTGAGTATCAAACTAAAAAACATTATTGAGTCGCCTGCGAAAAATATTACTAACTACTCGCGTTCACTTATGCTGAATATATTAGATATGTGCAAAATATTCGAGGAACGTTTTTTTTTTTTAAATGTATATAGTCTCTTTTTTTTTTAAAAAATGGGCCCTCAATTCTTTCGTAAATACTTAATAATTATGTATTACAGTACGCTGAAAGGTTTCTGGACACAAACATATCCGAAAATGCGACCAATTACTAAACATAAGATTTTTTTTTAATTACTTTTTGACTGGACCAAGAAAATTTCAGTTTAACTCCATAATTTGAGCAAATTTCACTCTTCGAGTAAAAAACCAAAACTGCTATTATAAATATGTATTAGTACATTTCAAACAAGGACACATTTTTTTTTTAGAAAATTTATTCAATGGTAGAGTACGATTTTTACGATCTGAAG
Organism: Acanthosepion pharaonis; assembly: GCA_903632075.3. NCBI lineage: Eukaryota > Metazoa > Mollusca > Cephalopoda > Sepiida > Sepiidae > Acanthosepion > Acanthosepion pharaonis. The sequence continues at coordinate 64,932 of CAHIKZ030002079.1, read as the reverse complement.
ATATTCATTAAGAATAAAACAATTAATTGAATTTTGATATACTGTAGTATAAGTGATCATTTTGAACTAGTTTTCTATTATCATTGTTCCAAGTAAAAACAACGTCTCTCAAAGAGTTCTGTAGAACTAATGTATATACTCGTGTACAATGCGAATTTGGAAGACCTAATTTAGAAGCTAATTTTAAGGGTGTCGCATTATGCACGAGATATAAAATTAACATGTACTGCTGACCCTGGCTGTACCGTTGACCAAAATACATACAATATCCATTTACTGTCGTCATATAATACAGCTGTATTTAAAAGCTTGGATATGTGGGTAGCGTAATGGATAATGGCTCAGAATTGTTAATCAGAGAGTCATGTTCCAATTCCAGTTGGGTTCTTTATATTCACTCAGGTGCAAATACTCTTGTGAAAAGTTTAAAAGCACGTCTTCTTCTTCTTCTACTTCTTATTCTTAAAAACCATTATCATTACTAAAATATAAATAAATACAATTGCGTAAAAATGTTTATACTTCGGCATTAATTAACCAATAGAGATAGAAATAACATTTATGAAAAGTATATTTTATTTCTGAACCATTTTTTTTTAATAAGACGCAGATTTTCGGTATGTGTGGGTTTCGTTTTACAAACAGGAATTGATTATTTAAATTTTCCGAGAAGTTCTGCTTTTAAATAATATAAACAATTGGCGGGTCAAAATTTAATATCTCGAAATTTGTAGAAATTAAATAAGCAGCGGAGGTGAGAGAAACAGACGTAAAAATAATTTTACCTAAATTTTCAAAAACGAAAAAAACATTTCTAAAATAATTTAATTCGTTTGTGAATAAGTCCTGATAGTTTGATTAAAATCCGACAATTATTTGATTTTTGTAAGAATTTCCAAATCAATATATTTTTCACCGAAAAAAAGGACGCTAAAATTTCCTATACTAACTTTTGCCCAGCTCTACCCTCTACTGATGCAAAAAGAAAAAGAGTTTTAACCAAATTTTCGAACTTTTTATAAATAATAAAAAAATTAATTTAATAATCAAAACATTATTTAGTCTTTCCTCTTAATAACAGCATTAAGATTTTGACGACATAACTTTGTTTTTATTAAGTTTGGGTCATTTTTTTCATCATGGTATGCTCATTTTTAGCGAATAACCAGGCTTTATTGATGCTTCTATTTCGTCATTTCTCTCTGTCGATCTCTGTTCATTTCTATTCAGCCTGAAATCCATCAAAGTAACAAAACAACGCATAAATTATTGCGGATAATTTTAAGCGTTTATTTGCTTAATCCCGAAATGAAGTCTTTCTTTCTCTAGAAATCTTCTCTCATTTTCATTGTATTTGTCAAAAATAAAAATAAAATATTGGTCAGTTTTTGTAAGTCATTACTATATATTCTCTTTCTCACCTTGAAAACTTGTAAACGTCTTAACTATTACCAGCCTTGCACCGACCCCTTCCAGCTCGACAGTAAAGCCATAAAAAGTTAAACACATTGGCTGCTTAATATTTCTTAACACGGCTAAATTCTTTTTCTTTTGAAAGATTTATTTAGTCAATATCGTTAATATAGAAGTATTGGTCAGGTGAGTCCACCTTCTCACATTCTATATTTTGTACAACTTCTTTCATTTACATGCTGGACAATCGGCAATATTTACAGGGCAATAAAAACGTCACGTCATTCCACGCGTCCGTCGTGCTGATTACTTTTTAAACGGGAAGATGAGATGCGTTTGGAAAAGGTCTGTTTTTCTCCAAGCTAATTTTTGTGGTGGGGCCATAAAACGCAACCAACCAATTCAGAGATTTTGCTCGGTTAGAAAGCATCTCTTCAACTGAGCCAATGTTCTTGATTTGTGATCACTCCACATTAACGTATATATCTTTTCTTAGTTTTTTTCTTCAGTCAGAGATAATTTCCCACTCGACTTCTTGATTTTTAAATTACAAACTGACCAGAATTCTGCATTCTTTTAAATTTGTTCCTTCTTTGACTCATTTTCACCTGCTTTACAGTTACTTCCCCTAAAGAAAATTTCAGTGTATAAACTGAAATACATACATACATACATACATATATATATATATATATATATATATATATATATATATATATATATATATATATATATCCATCATCTCAGGATTTGAAGATGTCCATCTCAAATCATAACAATTTAATCATAATGTAAACAGTATTCATTTTTTTTTAAAAAAAAACATTTCTTGAATATTACTCGCTTACTTTTTTTTTTGACTTTGAATTATGACACTTTATGTCTTCCATAGTTTTTGACTGACCTTTGGACCACCTGATGAACATTGATGAACTTTCTCAAATTAAAAGCTTTGATTAAGCAATGGCATCCTCATTGTTGTATATAAACACGTTGCAAGCAAATAAATTCCACATTGACTTGATAAAGTCCCTCTAGAAGACGAAACGCGTCGGTTATGAATAGTAGCCCCTCTTGTCTTTATTCAGTTGTATGGATATGAGTTTGTAATCTTGGGTTTCACGTTTTTGCGGTCATCAACCTGTTTTTCTTTTTTTAAATTGGATCTATTTATGTTTGGTGGTGGAAGTGGGAATTTACTTCTGTATTTGTTTGGGGTGACACTCTCATGCACATAAACACACATGCACATAGGTGTACGCATTGTGGTTCACACAAACACATCCATATAAACAATCCGAGTGTAGGCGCAGATACACATCCATGCGTTCGGGCGTACATACATACACAGTTTTTAATCTATCTAATGTATGTGTGTCTATGTGTATAAAGAACAAATATGAAACGTATATCAATCAAACATGTTTCACTTTTATTAATGTTTCATCAAAGATTGAAGGAAAACATACAAAAAGTTAGAATATTGGTATTTACAATTTGTCAGTCACGTATCAAATGCTTTAAAACAGTAGAGAAATCTATAACTATGCAAGTTTGTAAAATTTCTAGTATGTCTAATCGGGCATCGGATGGTAATGTGTATCCATAATTGTGTATGTGTCTCTGGCGCATTGTAGAGACATTCCACTCTAATCCGGGATAGTTTTTTTATGTACATACACTTAGTATTAGATAGATAATTCAGATTCTTTAAGAATTTAGTCAAAGAAGGATGGCGTTATAATGTAATGTTTTAGGCACGTTTTATGTAGTTGGTCATAATGTTATTATAGATTACTATTTGTTTTTCATCTTAGTACACACAAACACACACACGCATATATATATATATATATATATATATATATATATATATATTATATATTTTATCATATAGACAAAACCATTTTACTCACTACAAAGATACAACTTCGATTCTCACCCGACGAAGTGCAGTTGAAATGCACTGAAACCAAGTTGCATCTTTGTAGTGAGTAAAAGAGTTTTCTATATGATAAAATTATAATAAATAAATAATTATCGCTCTCCTATTGGTATCGAGCCCTCTTTTGGATTAATGCTGTGAACGTTAGAATTTATATATTACTTTCGTTCTCATTGCATCGGATATATATATATATATATATATATATATATATATATATATATATATTTTTGGTTGGATAGATGTGAGTTTGTTTCTTTATATGTATAATTATTTATATATTATATGCGCGGTACTTATTAGAAAGCGCTCAATATCAGAGATAGAGCTAACACTTTTCACACACACACATATATATATATTTTTATATATATATATATATATAGATATAGATATAGATATGGTTACACACAGCAAAACAAGGACAAATGTATATATGAACATATATCTAAATCCTTTGTTTTAGAGTTATTAATTTTAAAGAAAGTTTACAGTAGATGGCGCTGCGTTTCCGTGAAGACTATGTTACATTTGTCATTCATGTACATTTGTAGCTAGTCTGTCGTCAAAGTTTAACGTGTACAGTAGTGAGTGAATTGAGAACTGCCCCGTTTGATAAAGGCAGTATATTCAAATCGTTAGCAGGCAGATACGATTTTTACATACGGCAGGGCGAATGGTAATTGACGCAAGGCTGCACGGCTGTATGAGATTGCGTTTCCAGACCGAAGGCAGCTGTGTGTCATCCAGCATTTGCTGCTGTTTATTGTCGCGTTGCTGAAACATGATCCATGGCACACCAAACTATGGATCCAGGAAGGCCGAGATCCGTTTGTACGCCTGACCACGAAGAACACATTTTACAGGCTGTCGGAGACGATCCAGGTATTAGCACGCGTCAAGTGGCCCTAGCATGTCGTACATTTCATAGTACTGTACGGGGGTACTTCAAAGCACATCCTGTATCCGTATCATTTGCAACGTGTGCATAGAATTTCGCACCGTGACCACTCAACGAAGGAGAACTGTTGCCGATGGTTTATTGCACAAACTGCCCATCCGTCTTCAGGCATGATTCTGATGAGGGATCATTTGGAAGAGATGGAATAACACATTTACACAGCCAACATTTGTGGGTAGCTCGGAATCTCTATGGTACAAGACAGGCTAAATGCCAACATCAGTTTACGATCAATAGTTTCGTTTGATTTGGTTTGATTTGGTTTAGTTTACGAAATATCAACCTATATTTTTAAATATTTATGACAGTTAGATTTAAGTTAGGAATATCCGAACAGTGACGTTTCATATCACGTGACGTCCGCGTCTCGCGAAGGACGCTACTTGCTAACAAACAGTAATTTTAATTTATTTGTAACAAACAGTTATTTCTGATGAAAAATTGAGGACAATTTGAAATATCAAATATATATATAAATAAATAAATACTTTCATAAAATAAAACATTATAATTTTTAATTTGAAACTTTTTCTATATATATATATATATGTGTGTGTGTGTGTGTGAGAGAGAGAGAGAGAGAGAGAGGGAGATGCAAAAATGCATTTATTTCTCTTAAATCATATGGTTGCAAATATTTAAAGACTTATTTTATTACAAGATATTTCTACTTCTTATCCATTGTTGCGAGATGCTGGTGTTATTTACAGACACATCATTCTGTTCAGAATGAAACAATACGTCTAATGCTGAATGCATAAAATCTTAACTGAATTTCATAGATGAAGCATTTTATTTATTATTCAATTTTGCAAAATTTTCTTTACCTTTTTTTTTTTCGTCACATTTCTATCTCAACTCTCAGGTCGTTTTAACACTACAGCCATTAGGTGAATCGGAAAAAGAGTAATCAACTCCGAGCGATATTTGAATTTATCTCTCTGTTCGATGGAACTTAGTTTGATTCAAATGATTCAGCTGCGTAAGTTACCCCGCAGTCGTTATTAAAATTTAGTTCCATTTTTACATTTTCCATTATCAAAATTTTTAAATTGGCTCCATATTCTTTCTTAAATCAGGTTTTGTTAGTGCAGTGTAACCCGGATATAAGAGACCCGGATATAAGAGAAACCCGGATATAAGAGAGATTTTCTCTGGTCCCAAATTAGAGCCTGTGTTAATGTATATAAAATAGACCAAACTCGGATATAAGAGAAACCCGGATATAAGAGACTTCTTCTCCGGTCCCGACAACTCTCTTATATCCGGGTTACACTGTAGTATTAGTAGTCGTAGTAATTCTAAGATTTCTGATTTTTTTCGCCGACACATAGTTTACTTTTTTGGTCTATTTCCGTTAATTTTACCATTTTCTTCTTCGTATGTCAATTCCTCTTACATTATTAATTTTAGTCGAGTAATAAAAAAAATCTAGTGAATTTCAGGAGGCTTTTAATAAAGGTTCTATATATGTCTCAAAGTAAATCTCTCGATAGAAAATTAAAGTTTTCTATATGTATTCGATTTAAAATGTTCACCGCAGCAGGAACACAAGGACATCATGTGGAATAGTCATAGTAACGATTTCCTCAAAAAGCTCGTAGAAACATATCTTCCAAGTCTGTTATTTTATGTTCCAAATTCAGAAAAGAAAGAAAGGAAATTTTGATCTTAAACAACATAGTTTAAATTTTAAACTATTTTGTTTTAACCAGCTGCCTGAAATAAAATCATATACACATACAATCAGAGCTTGTTGATATCTTTGTGCCTTTATTTTTGTATGTAATGCTGTTTTATTTCAAGAAAGATAACATAAAAACATTATTTAATTGCACGATTTAAGCAATTACATAAACAACGATAAAATCTCTACAGAGTAGATCAGCTGAAAAAATAACTCAAAGTATAAAAAATGAAAAAGATGTGTCGGATTGTTGAAGGCAGTGGAGAAAATTGCATTTTACATTCCAGAAACGGAACTGGAAGACTTGTTTTCTTAATTCTAGAGAAATAAAAATAAAAGTACAAAGAATGTTAAACGCAAAAAAAAAAACACGTATTTTCTCTAACCAATAGAAAAAAGATTTGATCAAATACAACCTTTGCACAAATTATCCAAACAAATCACGTTTAAGAATACATGAATAAAAAAAAATGCCATTTAAATATTCAAAAAGTAAAATAAAAACTGCCACTGAAAACAGAAGAAAATAATAGCAAATAAAATAAAATTTAAAATTTCTGTAAAGAAACGATATATTTACTTGTGACGTCACGTGTTTATTCATTATTTTATTATATTTTACTTGTTGTTGGAATCCGCTTCTATTGTTTTTAAAGGAGAAGAAGAAAGTCTATGAAAATAAAAGGAGGGGAAATAAAGCGAAAAGAAAATAAATTCAAATTTAGTCATTGGATTGCTTTTGAATTTCGAGTATTTTAACCATTTTTCACAGAAGCAAAATAAAGAGAAATGCATGGTGCCTATGAAAGCCAATTTAGAAAACACAGCGAACAATACACAAATCAAAATCGTTTAGCGAATCATTTAATTATTTGAACTGATTCAGTTTTTCCCACAGTCGTACATAGAGATGTTGATAAAAAAATCACGACACTTTAAGTTAACCTGACCCTTTCAGCACTCTACCTATTATGCCAGGTGAATTTTATCATGATATCGTCTGGATGGTTTCGCATACGAAATTCCAATTCTTATATTTTTCATAGTCATCCCAAGTGTTACAATGTTAATGAAAATAAATATCACTTTCAGATTCTCTATTTCTTCACTTCTCTCACAATGTCGAGATATTTCTATTCATATTTCTCTGGCTTGAATTCTGGGTTCTTGTTAAGTGATGGTTTTGATTGTAAAATAAAAAAAATTTAAAGGGTTCAAAACCAACCATACCCCAACTAGGGAAATATTTTTACATAAGATGTAATGGCCAATCAAATTACAAGTATATGATAATACAAATAACACGACAACGGGTCCTAGATACAATTTATTAGTGCATTAAATTTAATATTAGATTATATAGTAAATCAGGATAACTAATTAATCTCCAATTTATTATGTAATAAAAAAAATAAAAGTTACTAATACTAAACTCTAAAAATAAACATACATCAAGTTCAGAAACTTACAAAATTATTCAAAGAAAAAGCGGAGAAAATATGGCTATATTTTCATGTATTGTTCATACTAATATGTTAAGTTTTCCGTTCGAATTTGAGCAGAAGTAAGGGGTGCAGTATATGGCTTCAAAATTAGATACATTAACAGGGTTGTTATTAGAGTTTTAGTGGACGAGGATGAAAGGCTTATTAGTTACATGACAGACCACGCATAATACACAAACACGTAAATATGATTGAATATATGAGCACGCGAATATACGGACGACAAATAAAGCAGACTCATCAAGACACAATCATGCAAATAACTACAGAGACAATGCAAACTACCCGTCAAAATTAAACAAAAATTTTAATTAGCTCGGCAGATCAAAACTTTCATTCGGATGTCCTGCATGGAACCGAACACGTTCGAAAATATCTAAACTATCGGCTGTACTTATCCCTTTTTTTGCATCTAAACTTAAAGGTGGCCACGAGTAAATGAAGTCTATAATGAAGCGAGTATTATCCTTCTTCAAATTACGTGGAATAGCACTACAGAATCACAAAGAGCTGCAGAAAATAGAAGACACATCGCTTGATAATTTTTAACAACAGTCACAACTAAAATGGATAACAATTTTAACTAAAAGAGAAAATAATATTGAAACTCCTATCAATAATGGAAAGAACGATAACAGTCACTGGATTTGAAAAAACCTATTTTTTTAAGTATGAATTTTAAGATTCAACCGAATGTAAACTGGTTGTTCAGTCAATGAGTACCGTATGTTTGTTTTTTTCATAAGTGAACACTTAATGTTACTGTTACCATTGTTATGAGGACTAGAAAGGCGGAGGTGACCTTCTTAGAGAATTTCTCTTTTTATGTCATAGTTTTTCTTCAGTTTGACACGCTGTTTAGATTTATGGGATCATGTGATAGGCGTTTTTGTTGTCAATTGATGATGTACCTACGATTGATTACATTGTTTTAAATGCTGAAGAATTTTCTGTGTATACCATTTTGCTACCGGTTCCATCTCGAAAGTCAATGAATAACTTCTGTTTCGTTTGGTTAGCAAATTACTGGCTCATTACAAAAGAATTTGCCTTAATGTTTCACTTTATTATAATTCATTTCCTGTATGCTATCTGATTAGAGTTACTGTTGAAATTACAATAAAGAACACGCGGTTCTTTCAAGTCTTTTTTTTACTCATCTGTTGCAATGAACCAGACATAGTTCTGAAAGTCATAAGCTATCAAAAAAGAAGCTAAACAGTTACACGAATATGAAATGTTTTCTCCTATTGTTTATACAAACAGCAGCTGCGATCATGATGCTCAAATTTCTTCTTTAAACAACGTGTGCTTATGTGAAATAATTATTTCTGAACATTATGAGAGATGTAGTGGCAAAAAACAAACCCCAAATTATAGTTCCTCTGATCGTGGTACAAGAACTAGACACACAATTTATCTGTCTTCTGCTATCGACATCAAAAGTAAAGTTACAGGTAAATCATAAATTCAGCTGTCGTATTAAAAGGATACGTCAGGTGTTTGAGTACACGCACTTAGCGGTTCATAAAATGAGGAAGAGCTAAAATAATTTCTCTTTGAGTCTAAAGAGAATTACTAACATCATGGCACCTTCCAGTAGGACATTAGAAATGAAATGTCACTCGGTGCTGATGGCACAAGCCACCAATCACGGCGACTCAGAAATAGCCAACATCTTGATATTGGCCAAGGAAAGAGAAAGAATGAAAGTTCAACCTGCGCGGACTTTACGGAATTACCGACAGTGATGACATCAACATCCATATCTCTCGTGATATTCAAAAATGTTTTTGGAAAACAAAAGCTATGTCATGCAGCCAATGTCTCTCTGCAAGCCTAGGTCAATATCACGGTCTACATTGTGGTACTAGATGCGGTGGCCATGTCCTGAATTGAGGAGTTAACCCAACATGTTCCAACTCCCATGGCTTACGTAAACTAAGAATGGTTAACCAAACACCTTCCCGATCATGCCACCTTCAATATACCATCTTAGCACTTTCGATTTCACTCCGTTCGATGTCTGTGCCATCGCCGTGAAAGAGAATGAAAGAGTGAGATCAGCTAACTGCACCACAATACGAATTGACTCGATGAAGGTTCTTAATGTGGATGTGATTGTCAACATCAAAAAGAACAACTTCATCTGGGCATGCAAACGCTTTCGAGATCGCAGTGAAAGCGTCTTTGAAAATTAGGATGGATTTAGCGATTCATTTCCCTTTTCTTCTAAGGTGAACGCGTATACAGCTTTTGTACCGAAGACTAACTTTTTTCGACTGAATATCTTTGTTTTTCATCATACTATAATTTAGTCACATTTACCTGGAGCATTCTCTATAGAAAATAAAAACACAATTAGTTTTTAAATGAATAGATAGTGTGATAAATAAATATTTAAAAATATTTATTTTCCATATAATCCAACTGGTTAATTCACGTAAGTTTCTGATACATTGAACATTATACAGTGAAAGTTCCAGATCAAAATTCATCTCATAAGTATTGATCTATACTCGTATGAAAGATTAATTTTCTTTATATTATAGGGCACAGAATATGAAATTAAAGAGATGAGTTGAATTAAAACGGGATTAAAATGGTTGTAACTTATCATCCTTTTCGACTCTCTGACCACTTCTATTTCTCTTTCTCTCTCTCAATATATATATATATATATATATATATATATACTCGGCTCACCCGTCGAATTCGACGTATGAGGGTCAAGCAAATCGATTCCTAGGAAACTGACAGCCCGACAACAGCACATGTGATTTGATTATAGTAGGGAAGGTTTCGTGCAGGAAGGGCCGAATACAGAGACCTGGTGCACTACACACACACACACACATATATATATATATATATATATATATATATATATATATATATACACCTAGTGAGCCAGACAAACCTACCTAGGTTTCACCTAAACGGATCGTCAGGGAAAGCGTGAGGATTTTTTTTTTTGTTGTTGAATAAATATTTAACCCCCCACTTAGGTTGTGTTTTTTTTTTTTTTTGGTTTGTCACGTGATTTTACCTATAAATGTGTGTTTCCCTTTGCCTCGTTAGCCACGCTTTCCCTGACGATCCGTTTAGGTGAAACCTAGGTAGGTTTGTCTGGCTCACTAGGTGTATCTAGGTCTGCTCTACGGTTGTATTGAGCTCTTTTGTTAGTTAGTTGTTACTCGTATCAGGGTTTTTTTTTGGGTTTCAGACCTGCATCTGTGCGATTTTTTTGTCGGCAGAAGTTCATGTTTGTAGCTCTTTCTTTTTAAAACCTTTTTTCCTCGAAATTGATTTGATTAACAAATCAAAATTCGAGGGTTTTTCAAACGAGTCTAGTTATTTATATTTATATATATATATATATATATATATATATATATATATATATATATATATATATATATATATACCAATCATATACTTGGGTACATATATATATATATATGTGTGTGTGTATTCCGTTATGTTTTCTTCAAATTTCAACTCCTTTGTCGTCAATGTAGCATATACAAATATTGCTGTGATGTTGATTGTCCAATCTCTTTCTTGAATTTTCAGTTCATTTAATTTTTGTTTCTTTCTTTTTTTTAAATCATTCAACCCCAAGCAAGGCGGGGAGCCACTAGCACGCAAGGGGTTACAGAGAGTTGGAGCTAGAGCAAATAGGAGTGATAGAGGAAAGGATGAAGAGACGGTTAGGGGATAGATCAGCACATCTGGAGACGTCGATTGACGTTACATTTGAACAGATGCAGATTTTAGCTATTAGGAAAACCAGAAATGGTGAGGGAGTTCCACAGGCGAGTCTTTTCTACTCAAATGGTTTGTTAACGACCCCATTTTAAATCAAGTGACAATAGGCAACTCCAAATGTGTAGCGCTTTGCTCAATCTTTCTACCCATCTTAATTTACGTGTTTCAATTCCTATTCAGATTTCTTCCGATTTATTTGTAATTGTTTAACAGTCATTAGTGGTTCAACATTTACTAACGGAACCGTCACTGATATAATACACAATATTCTTCATTTTAATCATACATTTTTTTTACTCTCAGATATACTCACCATTTTATCTGTTGGAATGACAACTTCCTGGATTTAAACGTTTTTCCCTTCATTTTGGAATAGATGTCAGGATTGGATGATACGAATGAGTTTAAAACTAAGTTTTCATAATTTTCATGCTTCAAAAGACAGATTCCTGATTTTGCTTAGATTTACATTAATTTTTAGATTACATTGTTTTTGCAAAATTTCCATTGACACACCTCATGCAAATTGTTATTAGCCAAGGTCGGTGTGGTTGTCGTAGTAGGAGTGAGAATTGGAATTGGGATAAGAAGAGCGCATTCTTTTGTATATGGCGTGGTAAGAAATATTAAGGAGAATCAGGCCGTCGCTTAAGATAAGACTGCAAGAACATCGTAAAGACGTAACACAAGGGAAACTAGAAAAACCAGACGTAGCTTACCACATATGGGGGTGGGGAGGGAGATCCCCGCTTCCTTTTGGATGAGATTGAAATAAAAGATAGAGAATTTCACTAGAAAATACGTAAACTAAAGAAATCGGCACATCTGCTAGCTCACAAATATCTCCTAAGTCGGTCAAGCATAGAATTAATATGGGAAACACTAATACGGAGTGCTAGAGAAAAACAATAAAACAATAAAATTGCTATATGAGTTCTGGTAAAAAATGATACTAGGACATTAATTTTATAAATCCTAAAAATTAATGCACTGATGTCGTTAAGGACACATGACCCAGTGAATAAAAGCATTATTTGGATTCAGTGACTTTACCAAAAGAGTTGATTTCAATACCTGGCTACTGCTGTGGTAAACAAAAATATGGAGAGTTGACTTAAAGCGAGATAACTGAGACATCAAAAAGAGGCATGACACGTGGAACTAGAACAATCTACCCCTGTGATCAAAATAAAAGGTTCAGTTCGAGATTCCAATCATCTGAAGAAAGCCGGAGTGTACCTCGGCCGAAACGTTGTGAATATTGCAAGATGAGGACAATAATGTCAATAAAAATCATTAACCATAATATTTAACAGCTTTCTTTTACTAAAATGGGTGCTGATAATTTTATTTTCGTTTTCTTTAGATTTCACAGACAAGTCCGCGGCTTGTTCAACCACATCTACAAACTGACAGATCTTCTTTTCCTTGTCTACGCGAATCGAATCCATTCTAATGGTTGAATGTCGATATCCTAATGTATTTTATTCTTTGTATTTTCTACAACATTCTCTGGTCTGTACCAATTGTTTACAGGGGCAAATACATTTCATTGCTATTCCTTTTTATTTTTATTATTGTCAAAGTTTTTTCTTTTTTTTTTCATAGTCGGGCTTTATTTTTATTTTCTTTAGTTTTTCCTTTTTTAAAATGTTATTCAGAAAATCCTCACTAAATTCCACCAGCTTTGGTCCAATGAATTCTTTGGTCCAGTGAATTCTTCAAGATAGAAAAAATGTTTTACTGACGTTTTCTCGTTTTCCACTCTTAATTTTATTTATTTCTTTTTACGTTTTTTTGCAACAAACATTTATGTTTTTCAAATTCGACGAATACTTATATTACGCCTTTTTAGAGAATAATTGTTTTTCCAGAAAGGATTTTCACAGGATTTACGAAGAAAAACATACGTCTGAATCTCTATCCATTACACACACACACACAAACACCCCCACACACAAACACACACAGAGACGCACATAAAATTTCAACTTCATATTTGCATATATAATTAGACACACACACACATATATATATATATATATATATATAAAATATAAAAGTGAACATTGAAGTCAGGCGACCTGACGATTGCGTCTATCATGAAACAGTATGTCGCCTTTCTCTGCTGCATGTAAAACCTTTGGTTTTACAATTAGCATAAAGAAAACTGAAGTAGTGCACCAACCTTGTCCTACTCCCAAGCAATTCTGTGGTGAAAAACAAAAACCACCGGTCTACAAATTTCCAGAGTGACCATTAGAAGTAGAAGACAAAGCCCTGATGTAAAGTCCTTCACCTATCTTGGGAGCAAAGTCAACTACAGTGGAACTTTAGATGATGAAATAATGCATCGGATTGCTAAGGCTACCAGTGCTTTCGGCAAACTTCGCATCGCTTGTGGAAGGAGCGAGGTATTCGACTGGATACGAAAATTCGGGTTTACAGAGCTGTTGTACTTGCCATCCTTTTGTATGGCTCAGAATTGTGGACTCCATACAGGTACCATATACGCCAGCTGGATGTTTTCCATAAAAGCTGTCTGCGTGCAATCTGTGGAGTTAACCTTCAAGATGGGACATCTAACGTAGACCTGTTTAACAGGTGTAATATTGGAGGAATCGAGATTTTTCTCATACAGTCTCAGTTACGATGGACTGGTCATGGCTTGATAATGTCTGATGACAAGATGCCTAAGATCCTAGTGTACAGACAGTTAGATCAGGGTTACAGGAATGTAGAACGACCATGGCTAAGATACAAAGACAAGCTGAAGAGCAACTTGTCAGCTGTCAATATACCATTTAACACTCTTGAACGCTTGGCCTTGGAGCAGGTAGAATGGAGATCTACGAGTTTTAGTGGATACAGCAATTTTCAATCTGCTTGTCTGAATCATCTTCAAGAAGCGAGAGCAAGATGTAAAAGGTCAGCAAATCTAACAGTAATATTATCCTACAATCCTCACTCTTGCTATTTAAGAGTTTTGGTATAAAATGGTTAGATTTTACACATGTTCTTCTTTAACATATATATACGAGGTTGAATCACAGAATCAGTAGCCTGATACCTTGTTACTGATCTGAAATTGTCATGCATAATGTTCGAGGCATTTTATTAGTAATTACTAGTGAATTAACGGCATGTTCAATGATCTTTACAGCAAATATTTTTACTGCATTATGCCGTAAACATATTGATGTATATATATATATATATATATATATATATATATATATATATATATATATATATATATATATATGAATATAAAAAGTGAACATAGAAGTCAACTCTTAGAGGCGACAGTCTGCTTCATACTAGACGCAAACTTCAGGCTAAGTGTTAAATTTTATGTTCACTTCTATATTTGCACACGCTCTATCTCTGATATTGAGCATTTTATCCTAAAAATATAGCACACTTGAAGACTATATTTCTTTATATATATATATGTGTGTGTGTGCGCGCGTGTGTGTGTGAAATTATTTTTCATCTAACATTATTTCTTAGTACTCTAAAGTTCTTCTGAAGTACACGCGTTTGAGTTTCTATCCCAACTTATTTTTACTTTAACAAATAGTGAAATCAATAACAACATCTAGTAGAATTCCTCAGCTTACCTAAATAGAAGAGGTTTACTATAAGTTTTAATTCCCTATTTAAGGAAAGCATTTTTTCTCAAACTGATACGATTGTCCAGCAGGGTATGTAATTTGGAGGTTGATGTAATAGTAATCATGACTTGATATTATTTGAGAGTTGTTAAAGTAATTATCCCGTATTTGTAGTTTAGGATGAATCCTTTTCTCTTTTTTATGTTAAAAATGAAATGAATTAAAACGTGCAACAAGCTTTGAGGCACGTGTTGACATAAATAGTAAGAATTAGTATTTTCTTTTTGTGATGTGAATTACCAAATAATGGTAGTATATGTTTAAAAATTTTCGCAGTTTGTCGTTTGTTTAAAAGTCAGTGCTTACTTGGTTTGGTTCCGAGAATTTCGTTTGTGAGGATGTCATTTGAAATCGTTTGTTTTCGATCTTCACAGAGTGTTGGCAAAGACATGAGTTACTCTACTACTACTACTAATTTCCTAATCTACTTCTATTGGTATCCTAGTCTACACTACTCTATTCTCTTGTGGTGGACGGTTGGTTTTCATAATAATGAGTGTAGGCTGATGAAATATCCATCTTTTCTATCATCACTATCACTTTCTATCATTTTTACAATGATGAAATATCCTTATTGTTTTAACATTACTGATGGCATGTTTTAGAATACCATAATCATTCTGGTCTATCGCAGAAGTTCCCCATAAGAACGGAGTGTCTTAAAAAAAATTAATCATCATTTTTTTTTTTTTTTGAAGCAGTTCTTACCTGAATTGTATCTCTGATTTTCCGACTTTTCTTTTGTCGTTATCTCTTCTTGCAATTTATTTTGCATTTTATTTGTTTTTCTTTGTTAAGGTTCTTTTTTTTTTTTTTTTTCATAGCTGGCCTTGTATGAAACAGGTAGACTAAGTGGCTTTGTATGGTGTCGGAGTCGAATTGTTTCGAGTCGGATTTGCTTAGTTGCTTGTTGGCGGAATAGCTTTTAGTGCAATTCTCTTGGATTCCGAAGAGATTTTAGAGTAGTTTTTAGTATAACTGGTGTTTTCTATTCATCTGTAGAATATGAAGAATTACTATTTTTTTTTTTTTTGAAATGTTACATGTTTGTTTTGGAGGATCACTGGTTTTAATCTCTCTTTCTTTGGATTAGACATATTTTAATGTCTGGTGTAATGTCCAGAATCAGGAGGATTCTTAGCTGGATGTAACCGTCCTTCATAGAGGAGTGATATGTTCAGTTTAAACATCCTTCAGAAAATTGTTTAATGTTTCTTTTGGTTTTTGCTGGTAACGGTAAAACTGTTATATTGTGTTGGAATTTATACTTGAGTTCCAATGACAGTGATTCATACATTTCTCATTCATACTTGTAGGGCGTTTATTAAGTTCGTTTATTAGGCAGTTGTCAGCATTGTTTTTTGTTCTTCTTTTGTTTGTTTTTTGTTTTTTTATATACGAGTGGCAAACAAATATTCATAATTTTTCCTTTTAAAACGCATATGGTGAGAAAAGTATTCTCCAAACGCACGTAGTGAAAATAAAATTTCTTCAACGCTTATGGTAAGGTAGAGAAATTAATTATATTCCCAGGTTTCACGTAAGAGTCCTCCATATTTTTAGTTTCGTTTAGTTCGTTCGTTATTTGTTATAAATGATAAAAATTAAAATGCATAAACGTACAAAGATAATATAAACAATAAAAACTTGGGACACGTGTTGACATAAATAGCAAGAATTTGTATTTTCTTTTTGTGATGTGAATTACAGAATATTGGTAGTGTGTGTGTGTAAAAATGCTGTCGATGTGTCTGTTGTTTAAAAGTCAGTGCTTACTTATTTCGGTTCCGAGAATTTCATTTGTGAGGATGTCATTTGAAATCGTCTGTTTTCGATCTTCACGGAGTGCTGGCAAAGACATGAGTTTCTCTACTACTACTACATGTCTACTCTACTACTATGGCTACTCTAGTCTACACTATTCTGTTCTCCTGTGGTGGAAGGGTCGTTTTTATAATGATTAATTAGGACGATGAAATATCCTTCTTTTCTATCATCACTGATTACAAGGTTATTTTTAGAATGATGAAATATGATCATCCTTCTAGACCATAACAAATATATATCAGCTAGTTTCATTTTTCCACTCACAAACGTAAACAACACTAATTTTTTTAAACGATTTTTTATCCGACATTATATCTTAATACTATAAACGTTATTTTAAAATACCAACCTTTCACTGCTCGTCTGCTCGCCGTGAGCAAAATGGTAGCGGCATACTTTAGCTCTATAAATGGTTTCCCTGATGCAAAAAATGAGGATACAAGTTCGAAACCTCTCGAAGACACAATTCTTTTTTTAGTAGGCCTTCTCAATCTAAGCCGGTCGATATTAATGCCACTGTTTAATAGAATGAAAGAAGGAAAAAAAAACAAAAAAAAACAAGGATAACACGAGTTTTAGAGAGGATAAGAATGAGTGCAGAAATTTTCCGTAATGATTACAGTTCCAAGCGCTTTCGGTCAATTCATTAGCTATTTTCATAGGATTAGTTGTTTAATTATTTTCCAATGTCTGTGTTTGGACGTATAGTGTGTTCAACCATTAATTATACTAATCCCTTATCCCCATCCAAGGGAAAATTAAGAACATTAGAAAAACTTATTAAAATATTATGTCTTCCTCGTCTGTCACATTCAATGAAACACACACACACACACACACACACACACACACACACACACACATATATATATATATATATATATATATATATATATGCTTGATGTTTCCTATTTTTCCTTTATTTTATCATTTTTGTTATACACACTTTTCTCTCGTTGGAACTACTATAACCTCTTCTCTTTATATATATATATATATATATATATATATATATATATATAATCGTCAGGCCTGACGATTGTATATAACATGAAACAGACTGTCGCCTCTAAGTGTTGACTTCTATGTTCACTTTTATATTTACACACGCTCTATCTCTGATATTGAGCACTTTATCCCATAAATATAGCACACCTTAAGACTATATTTCTTCATATATATATATTTTTTCTTCATATATATATATATATATTCATCGCAGTATGGAAATATAAAAACATACGACTATATTTATAATATGTATTCATTTCTTTCCTTCATTTTTATCCTCTGTAAATATTTTTTTTATTCAGTATCGTAGCAAAGTTTGACTCAAAATTAAATTAAGAAGGAACTTAAAAATCGGTGAGTTATTGTCTCGCCCAGTAGAAAGGTTGATCGGTTGGCTTTTATCTGCATAAGCGAATTGAGCATGTAATTTATTTGTAAAATATTTGATCTTCCACTGACATTATTATTTCTTATGACACAATCTAAATGTTAGGACTCTTTATTTTGGCAACTCGTCTTTCATGGACGTGACATGTACCATTTATGCTACAATAAGGTTCGCTGTTTATTGCTAAAATCTGACATTATACGGTTACTGATCTCCAATTATTACCACGATTCCAATGGATAAATTTGTTAATGTGGAAATTTTCTTTAAATGAAGTAATTTCATTTCTTATTTTACTAGTTTTAATTCAATTAATATTTTCATTTTGTATTTGAACGTTTTAGTTCAAAACATTCTTCGACATTTTAAACCAGCACACAGAAAAGGAGAGAAATAAGCTTCCGACAATAATAGAAAGTGGTCAGAATATTTTGTTTCTTTTGTTTTTAGACAATCTGTCAAATGATGTTGCTTTCCTTCTCTTTATCTTTTAATCCCTTTCATCTTTAAAATTGTACTTTTTGTCATTCAATTTCTTTCTCTCTCTTTCACTTGATATATCTTTGCTTCGCACATTATTTCTAGATTTGTTTCGCTTTTACTACCTTTCTCTTTCCACCATTATGTGTTTCTCTGTTTCATTCGTTTATATATCCCTTTCAACACACACACACATACATATTTACATACCTTTTTTTATGTCGTCTCTTCCTTCTAATCTCTCTCCCTCTCTCTCTCTCTCCCTCTTTCCTTATTGCCCATATCACCCTTTTTATTCCAACCTCTTGTTTACTACGTGTTATTTCTACGCCATTTTCTGGCTCTTTTGTTTTTGATATTTTTTCCGCTCGCCCTTTTGCTCGCTTTGTCTCTCTCTTTCGTTTCATTATTCGTTTATATATTTCCTTTATTTTCTACTTCTCTTTCTGAATGGCCCCTTTTTCCTTCACTCTGATTTATATTACACCAAATTTAGTTTCAGAAAACATAAATATTTTGAGTAGAAAACCAAACCATGAAAAACAATTACATTATAAATAACATAAACAGACACAATTCCTGTAATAATGTATTTTTCAAAAATGGTATTTAATAACAAAAACACTTCTTCTACGCAAGGTGGATGATAAACATAAAAAATAAAAGCTACAAGAATTTTCCTTTTTCTTTTCTACAACTAAGTCTACTCGGAACTTATCCAGTCACTTCATATCAATATCAAAACAGCCTAACTTGGGTAATGAGGACTTAGTCCACTTTGAAGTATTTCTCTTTACATCTCATAGATATATCCCGTCGTCTTTTCAAATTTTCAAAACAATGTCCACATATCACTTTGGAGACGTTGCCAGTTTCTTCTTTGATATTGTCTATGGACCGAAATCGACTCAGAAATTTCAGTGAGCTCTGCCTGTGCTAAAGTGAGACTAACAGACCGGAATATTGCAAACAAATCAAATACCACCTGAAAGGTAAGGACATGTTCTGGTCTCCGGACATTGTGAATGTGTCGGTCAAACAGTAATCAAGTTTCTTTTAATGGATTCTCACTATAGACTGAGTAATCTTACAAGAAAATGCATGTTCCAACATGTGCAATAAAGTCTTCTCTAATTAGCTGCTAGCGACATCAAATTAATTATTTAAACTTTTATTTCACAAACGTTTTCTCTTTATAATAATCAACTCATTCAAACACTGTAGTTTCAAAGACCATTTACTATCGTCAAGAGTTTCTATCCTTACTGGGTGATTCATATTGGTGACTTTTTGACTTGCTAACCTAATGTAAATGATATTCTGAAATGAAGCCATAAAAATTATAATTGTATAATATATAATAAATTATATATTTTCTAACTATAAACCCCATTGTTTAAGTATAAATTTTTGATTTGTGTTTCATTATTTAATCAGCTACTTTTATTATCGGTGACTTTGTTTTCCAAGATTTCAGATATCCACAGTCAATCCTATAAATAAACAATTCATATGTTTGATTACATAATGATCCCAAAATAATCAACTGTGTATGTTTATATTATATATTTATAATTATTATTGTCATGGATATTTTTTGGTTCTGATCATATCCACAATTGTTTTGGATGTGGTTGTAATTATTTTGATATTGTTAAGATTGGATAAATTGTTTTGGATAGACAATGTTAAGGAGTAGATAATAAGTCAGTATTATATGCCTTTTCTGTAATCCCGATATGCCAAAGTGTATCCGTAATGTGGTTCATTTAAATAAAAAGATAAAAGTTCTCGACTTCAAAAAAAAAAAGTTTTACGCTGTGTTGTGTAAAATCTTCAGTAAGAATGAAAAATTATCCATCACGTAACTTTTATTACAAAATCTTAATATTACTATTAAGTAAATATTACCATATGTAAAGCAAATACATCATCGTTACTTTCTGTCGTTTTTACTTTCTGCTTGGTTTCTGGGAATATATCGTACGCGAACATGGGACGCCTACTGTATGACTCATTCTATTTATTATCATTTCTTAAGAAACTGATAGAGTTGGTGAACAGGACCAAATAAACAATCCATTTTTCAAAAGTTTCTGATCTCTACTTGAAAGAATTCCGCCAACATCCTACAAATTATATTTACTTTATAATACATGCAAAACTGGCATAACTGACACACAGAAGTGCCCCAGTAAGGATCGAACACTGCAACTGAGTAACAGCGTAAAGCTCTGCACATCCAACATGCTAAACATAAGACAACGGTGGTAAAAGCTTAACGATCAGTTCAAGAATGTTTTATTACACAAGACTAATGACTGTCCTGTTTTTCTCTTTATCATATTGTTGCTTTATAAATCCGTGTTATATCGCAGTAAACTCTCCGTACTTTAAGCAGCATTGAACTGAAAATTTTGTTATAGGGAGAAGTTGGGTGGTATATTTTAAATCAAATCACTTAGAAAAGAGAATCAATAATGTCGTCATTTGTTGAACATTTATTTGAAACTTTCACCTGGCGTCTGTGATATATGATTCATTTCCACTACTAACAAATACGAAGAAGTTGAATGATTAAATACTTTGCGCAACATTCTTTCCGTCATTAGGTTCCATATTGATATTCCTGCATATAATAGTAAATATATGTAAATAGATTTCACACCATGGATAATATGTTTGGCTCGCGTTCCATTTCGTTGTTTTAATAAATTCAGTTCTCAAAGGGGATGCACCCACCCCTCATGGATCTTGTGCCAATCTAAGTAAGGAAAGAAAGGATTATATTTGATATTCTCTTTACTGGCAAAAATGAGATTATTTCGCCAGATAAATACCGCTTTTTAATTTCAACATATCTTTTAATGACGAGTCGACGTAAATCATTCTACTACAAGTAATATTGATTAGATAATGATTACAAAGCATACATTTATTTAAAATGAACAGAAATTACAAATATCAGTTGAATATTTTGCTTTAATCAAGATATCGAATAATGATTAAATTTGATTTCAACGTGTATGATTACAAATTATCATCAAACAGCGAATTTCTTAAATTGCTTTTATGATCTTTACCTTTACAAATGTCCTCTCACATTTGATTTGAGGAACTGCTAACGTGCAGATCACTTTATAAAGATTTTATTCTTTTTTATTAGAGAAACAATTTTCTGTGTTTGTTTCTTTATTGCATTTTTATTTGATATAGAAGGCCCACTCGATCAGGGTTCCATATGCCATAGGGAAAGTTGACACTCTGACCAATCCAACCCTGCTTGCTCGTTGAGTAGATCAGAATAAGAGATAATGAGAAAAATCTAACACTCTAAAGCTAACCGTCACCTTTCTCACTTTCTTTATGAATACATTTTTAATTCATGAATAATTCTAATTTAAACTTGTCGTCTTCTGCTTCCCAAAATAACAAAGATTTCAGCGTGTGACATTATCATACTCAGTAATCATAAAATCAAAAGCGATATTTTTAAATGATGTTAACTGATGTCGAACGTTCTATTCGTTGGCTGCAAAAATTTCGTCTGATTAGCTACGGTACTTGTTCAAACCAATCATTTGCTTCTTTATTTAGATGAAGACCGGCGTTTTTGTTTGGTTTGTGATTGTTAATGTTCTGTTCCAAGTTGTAACTTTCTATTCACTTTTCAGAACCGGTCAAAATTTGTTTCAAAAATCGAATATTTTAATTAAGCATATGTAGTAATATGCACAAGGATACTGTTCTTTTCGCTTAACTTATTTGGAAGCCAGATCCCAAAGAGACTGACACAAACAACATGGTGAAAACGTTTGTCATAACTCAATTTGAATATTTTGACTACGTTACCTCTCTGCATCATTCAGGCAACATTGATTGTTCTTAAAGAAAGTCTTCATTTTTGCTATCAAATTCAATTTGTTGTCTTAATCATTGAATATTGTTTCCGTATAGTACCTTATAAATAACTTATTCGTTTATTCATTCAGAAAGTTTTTTCATTGAACTTCAATAATATATATTTTTATTTCGAGATCCTTTTTATCTTTCTTAAAAAGAATTTACTGCCAAAATCGATAAAAAAAAATGCACCAATGTTGCCAAATTTAAAAAAAAAGCATTCTGCCATGACAGATGTCATTGCACAGTGACCATAAAATTAAAAGCGATATTTTGAAATGATGTTAATGAAAACTAAATGCTTCTCATACTATGTAACAACAAACAATGAACAGACATTTTTTACGAACACTGACAATTGTTATTTTATTTGGAATATATTTGATGCTGCTTCAAATTGCATAAAGGGAAATAAGATTTCTAAATACGTAGTTTCGTTTTTTCTGCATTCGACATTAGCATTGGTGACGTCATCGAGCATTGACAACAAGCTTCCAGTAAATACACACACACATTTGTATATTTTAGGTGCTATGACCAGCTGGCTTTTCGATTTCAATGTGACCAAACCCGAGAAAAATATTTTGATTAAAGTTTAATTTTCTGTCCTGCCATTCAAACTGTCAAATCCTTTGCCATATTTTATTGTTGGAAAGAAACTTACATTTTTGCAGCTAAATTCTGCTACAAGTATTATTTTCGCATTTCCACTGAACAAAACATTTTAATGTTCTCAATTTAACACACACACACACATATATATATATTTAATATATATATATATATATATATATATTTATATATATATATATTTAATATATATATATATTTAATATATATATATATATATATATATATATATATATATATATATATATATATATTTAATATATATATATTTAATATATATATATATATATATATATATATATATATATATTACATATATATTTTATTTAATTTATTGTATTTCCAGCTTTTCTCCCATTATATATATATATATATATATATATATATATATATATATATATAAAGAAATGTCTTTAATATTACCTTCAAATATTACTCCATCTTAATTAGAAACCTAAACTTTAAGTAAGAAAGATTACCCATCTAAAAATAGTTACAAATTACATTCATGAATTATATTCAAACTGATAAAGATGTTACCTTAACAGTCATTTACAATATTAAAAGATTACTATCAGTAAACTGTTATATTTTAGAATATTCTTTTAATGTGTTCTCTATGAATGTGTTAAAAAAAATTTATATTAAATCCCTAAGTTATTTGTAAAAGAGTTAAATATTTAAATTGCTAGCAAGCATCAAATTAATTTCTTTGTGTGTGTTTCTTTTTGTTTGAACATTTAAATTACTATCAAACATTAAAATCTATTTTTTACATAAATTGCTAAAAATATACCCCCCTTCTTCCTACGTAAAACCTAATTACAGCTTCTCTCTCTTTACTTCCCTCGTCTTTCTTTTTTCTTTTTCTTTTTCTCTCTTCTCCTCTCCCATTTCAATATATCACTTCCGTTAAGTTAACCGTTTAAATAGGTCATGGTCTGGTCCCTCCTCCCCCAATACTAAGTATGATTGAAAGATATATATATATATATATATATATATATATATATATATATGGTGATCGACAGAAATAAGCTACCTAGTTAAAAAATAAGTTTGCTTAATTTATCTTCAGTATTTATATGTTTTTAGGAGTAGTATTTAATACTGTAATGCAATTTTTAATCTTGGCGTGAACACAGTACGAGGCAGATAAAAATCTGAACGCATCGAGATGCTGAAAACAAAACATGAAAAGTTCTGAGCCAACTGACTGTCCAAATTAAGCATGTAAATGTCTTATGGTCAAATACAGACTGCATACGATCCCAAGCATTAAGCTTGTCTTTTCTAGCGTACATATTTCAATTTCAAAATTTGTCACCAGGAAATCGCTAATTGGTTTGTAATGTCAAGGCACGCTGTTCAAGTCACCTAGAAGAATCATGCCGATGTTGGGTCGTTTTGGATATGAAAATGGTTGGCTGCTGCTGAAAGTATACAAAATATATCAAAGGAAGTTATTGAGGTTATCACTACGGGATACAAATTTAACAAGTTGTTAAGTAAGAGATGAAAGTAGTAAGAAGGATTCTATGTCACAGTAATCAAAAAAGTCATCATTAACCAAAAACTAAAACACATATGCCGAGGACAGCGGGCGAAAGTAATCTGCGCTGGGATAATGAAAATGCCCTGGAAAATATCAACATTTCAAATGATATACAGTGACTAAAAATGAGAGAGTGTCTATTTACATCTGGGTACAATGGCGGATATCATGCATCATCTCCGTTTTAATGTCCTTTCTGTTTAAATAAAGAGGTTTAAGATGGCATGAATTGTGAATCTCGGAGAATTATCGGGCACAGTTGACATTATGCATCAGATATATGAGCATTTGATATAATCCAGTCATGGAGTTCTCTACAAACGGCCAAGTCATATTGCATTTCTCGCACAGATTTCGTCGTTTCACTAGGGGTGAAGATTTTTATATCCGGTTTGAGTTTACACCACTTCGTTACTGCAGTTGGCTTAATAATTTTTGCTTTTTACATTTGAAATAACTTTCTCGGTATCACCACATAAAACGTGATATTTAAGATTTAAAATTATTTTTTAAACATAGAAAGACTTTCTTGTAGCTTTTATCTTAGTTTAATTTCAAGATATATTTAAATAGATTAAATTTAATATTTCCAATACGTAAATACTTTGCTGTATTTCAAAACCTTTAAAACTAAATTGACAGAAAAGAGTTTTTTTTCTTTACTGATTAGCGCCCTTTTTTAATAATCTTTTATTGCAGTGTAATTCTCTTTATTAAAAAATCTTCCGAAAATAAAAATATAGTTTTATGAAATTTTATTTGAGGAACATTAGCAGATTTGAATTATAATTAATCTGATTTGAAACAAATATTGTTTAAGTTATGTTTACTTATTACGGCAGAAATGCATATTTTTAATACACCGGTATCTGCTTATTTAAATTGCTGACGCATTTGATAGCTTAATGTTTAACTAATGTTGTTTAATGGGGGCTTTAGCCGTAAAAAAATAATTGAATATAACAGCAGGTCATTTAAATAACATTTTGAAGTACTCAGAAATCTTAAAAATTGAATTAAAAATATGAATAATTTTTTTTACAAGAATTGTTCTATTATTTTATTTAATTAGAATAATTTATAAAGTTTTAAATCTTTTAAAATTCTGTATTAATTAAAAACCCATGTGATGATTTTTTCGACGTAAATCAAAATGAAATGGTAAAAAAGACATAAAAAGTGAAAAAAGGAAAAGAAACAGAAATAGATTAAAAAATTATGTTTGATTTTCACGTCACAACAAAAGATCTGAAAAAAATTAAAAAAAACATTTTCATGAATTTCTCAGGCAACAAATAAAACAGGACGACATAAATGATTTTAAAATTGAATTTGACAAGTGAATATGGCAACTTATCAGCAGTAGTCAGTTCAATCCTCACTGAACATTCCAGTAGTTGTAGCATTGATGGAATATATTTGATAAATCTTCCTTACAATAAACTGATATGAACATCTTACTGTATCTAGATGTTTAAAAATAACCACGAATAGGAGCAGACACACACTCACATACAATTAATTATTGGGGTTAATTTTTTTCATGTGTTCTTATAATTCTTTCTTTGCAGGACATAAATTATTTAAAGATAGTTGAAATGGTTTATGTATCCATGTAATTTCAGCTGTAATTTTAGACATTATCAAGAATGAATTTGATTTTACTTTTTAATTGAATATATGGATTGTTTTATGTATGTATACAGATTTATAAGAAGGTTTTATTTTCCAAACAAGGCTAGCAAATTGTGACCGTGTTTATAGTTGATATAATTTAGTGTTGTCTTTTTCTTATGTATTAATACTGCTTTCATTACTTTTAGGCTTTTTTTTTACATGTGGATGAAGCTATTATATTTGTATTATCAACGTATATGTTACGACTAGAATTTAGTAGGTCCCCATGTGTATTTAAATGAGGCCTAATTTAGCTATAGTCAGAGAGATGTAACGCGAGTCTTCTTGTTAAACATGTTGTAATATATCAAATATAATTATTTACGAATTTTGATTGGTCAGTAATAAAGTTCCTTAAGGCGCATGTGAATTCGCAAATAATATTGGTTCACTCTAATTTGGATCTTGCAGATGTATTATGATTTTTGACAATGAGGTTAGAAGTTTTAATTTTTTTTATAACAGATTATTATCGACTGGAGTTGTGTATTTCTTTTAAAAGAAGATCCGCCCTGCTTATAGTTACCATACATTTGATTTTTGTACGAATTAATTAATTATCTATTATAAAAAATACTCATTGATAATACAAATAGTCTCATTTACATCTAAAAAAGGAGGCTAAAAATAATTTAATATAATTTATATTCTGAAATGAAAAAAAAACGTCAGGGAATACACGAAAAATTATATAAAAACTTAACCACAACACCTTGTCAATCGTTTTTATTGAAACATGTACACACATATGCACGCACACATATGCACGCACACATACACACACACACACACACACACATATATATATATATATATATATATATATATATATAATGTAAGC
Organism: Acanthosepion pharaonis; assembly: GCA_903632075.3. NCBI lineage: Eukaryota > Metazoa > Mollusca > Cephalopoda > Sepiida > Sepiidae > Acanthosepion > Acanthosepion pharaonis. The sequence goes on along the minus strand of CAHIKZ030002079.1, from coordinate 37,661 downwards.
ATTAATAATTTAAAATAAATGGAAGCATTAATAATAAAAACAAAACCTAACACTTAATAATATCAACTATGTACACGGCCACAAAGTACTGACCGTGTCTGAAAAAAAAAACAAAAAAAACAAACATAATAATTCCCATCACTATAGATGCACATATATAAATCTATATCAGTCAGTCAGTTATGTGTCATGCGTGATACACGCTTAGCCGTTCATGTACCTTTCGATACATAATTGAAAAGTCAGATATTTTTAACCGCAGTAGGTGGCTATTTCTTTCTTCCGTAGACCAGTTGCTATCCAAGGCTATAGAGCCTGGTCTCTCCTGCTATTTACCCATAGCTGGGGAGAGAAGTAAAGGATCCATACCTTTCCCAAGGGTATTAGCAGGTAAGTGAATGTAATGGATTTGACTGGAATTCGAACCCGGCTCTACGATTCCTAAAGACGTGCTTGATAATGTCTAATGAAATAGCCGGAAGCGCTCAGATATATAGAACTTTTGGACAGTATTTGCACACTTTACGTCCAAAAAAGAAAATACTTGTAATTGTACGAATGCAAGAGAAAGTTAATAAAAAGCTTAAGCGCAGTACCATATCAGTTGTCGCTAAGAAATCTACATGCCCAAATTTATACACACACACACACACACACACACACACACACACACACACACACACACACACACACACACACACACACATATATATATATATATATATATATATATATATATAAGTATATAATTGGTTTATACGGAATGAATTCCAATAACCAACAATTACTATTCTTAAAAGAGTGCTCAATACAAAGTAGAGCAGATATAATTATTATTTATAAAAAAAAAAAAATTATAACATAAATATGTCTTATCAAAATCACTCAACATCCATTTTTGATTCCACACCTCGAGGTCTTATCTTCAAAATCATATTTTTGTAGTGATTTTATAACATATTTATGTTATAATTTTTTTTTTTTTTTTTTTTATAAATAATAATATATATATATATATATATATATTTCGTCCCTACAATTAGTCGTTTCTTTTATACAATACTGCATGAAAAGAACAAAATTCTCGATACGCAAAATAATGCTGAAAAAAGTATTTATTTACGTAATTATATATCAAAATGTATATCTGGCTTTAGCACACTCTTCATTAATTATCGTAAAATATCAGTAACGAGAGTTTTTTTTCAATATGTATGCCTCAATGAGAGAACCAAAAAGTAAAGTGAGTTTTATGTAAACCCAAAGAGATTATTACAAACACATGTAATAACTGCATGAATTAGTAAATCTGGTCGCCTATCCAATTTTTTACATCTTTTTGCTGCGTTTTTCTCTTTCCTAATTTTTATTCATTATTTTAAATATTATTTTTATTTAGTTTTAATTTGTGCCTATTTTATTTCCCTTTTGTTTTGTCTTCGAATTCTTTATTTCATTTCATTCCTTTCGATAATTTTTTTCTTCACCATTTTTCTTTCTTTGCTCTATTTTTGTCTATTATTATTATTATTATTATTATTATTATTATTATTATTATTATTATTATTCCTGTCATTTCTAAATTCTTTCTTTTCTTCCTCCTTTTTCCTCCTTCTTCACTCATTTTGCCCCTTCCTTCTTTTATTACATCTTTGCGTTTGTCTTTATTTTTCATTCTATAAATAATAGAAAGAAAAATATATATTGCTCTCTTCTGTTCATTCTTTTTTCTCCCTTCTTTTTGTCTTCATTCATGTTCATTTCCTATCACACCATTTTCTTTCCTATTGTCTTTCATTTCTTTTGATCTTTCCTTCCATTTTCCATTCTTTCTTCTTCTTTTTTTTCATTTATATCTCTCGTGTATTTCTCTCATGTTAGCTTATTCTTACTGTTTTCTTTCTTCCATTTTGTTCTCCTTCTAGTCCTGCTCATCGAATTCCAAAAAACTTTAATTTTTCTTCATCTTTTTCTTCTTTGTGTAACTTCCATTCTTTACATAAAAGATCGGCAAAGTCCTCACCGGTCTTCCAACCAGCTTTTTCCTTATAACCAACACAGTTTCCACAATAGCAGCAATAATAGACATACTTAGATTCACCTCATTAGTTCTTCGACAACAAAGTAAGTGAGAATAATTGAAAAGCCCACCACTAGTGTTAACAGAACACATCCCTACCCTTCACTTCTTCCGCCATTTTTGTAAACCCATTATTGAAAGCTCAACTTCTATCGAGTCAAACTGAGTCACGTTCTTGCTGCCTGATCGCCCCCGTAGTCAAACAGTAACTTTTGGGGCATCATTAGTGGCAGTCAACTCCCAGTGCAGTGATCACAGTTATGTATACATGTGATTTATTACTGTCGACAGGCTCTTTGTCGTGCACACCGACTTGTGAAATGAAAAGAGACTTCTGTTTGACTGTTTTCAGATAAAGTAACGATTGGCCTTGCAATTTCTGAGTTAGTGGATTATGGAGAACTTGCGTGTACCTTTATTTATATTTTAGCGAATAACGGAATTTGTATGTGTACGCCTATGTAGATATTTACTAATTTTAGAACAATGCTACAATAATGGAGTTCCCAATAGTTTTCGAATGTACTTAAAAACTATAACTTTACGTCAGGCTTTTTACATATTTACTCAACTTAGTATATTTTATTACAAAGGATGGGTTTTCCAAAATGTGAATGTGTTTTTTGTTTAGCGTAGAAAGTGATACGCAACAATGTATTTCTTTAGATTCAAGGATCATCCCAAATGTAATGATCTCCGAAAATGTTATCTCAGGATGGTAAAAGCAAATGTTGATGGTATAACAGGAGAGATCGAAATATATTACCAATACTCCAGTTTTTTTTAATTGCTACAGATAGTAGCTGATCTGTTGTTTGGTAAAATGACACCTGACATGAAATTGGTTTGATAAAATGACATCTGGCATGAAATGGGTTTGGTAAAATGACATCTGACATGAAACTGCATACAATGCAGATTCATGGAATTGTATTCCTCCATACAGAAGACATTCTATACATTGAAATTCATCGATATTTGCTGAAAGTTTGCGAAAATCAGAGAGTGAATGTGAACACAGTTAGACAAGAAAGTAATCTGTTTCAGTATCGCTGCCGTAAAAAAAGCATTTTTTTGCCCCAAGGCGTCGCATGCAGGATATTGTTCAACGTTGGCGAAAATGCCTACTTAATAATGTATGAGGAGAAACTTTTTGTACCTGAAAATTTCCTCTATCCAAAGCTTTTATTGGGATCCCTGTATCTGTTGGAGTTTCCAGAGAAATAAATAGGATGAACTACTTTCGGAGCGTCTTCCATCGTATTTTTAGTTATTGCAGATTTTACAAATACTCAAAAATGGATTTTTGGTGCTAGCGTGTTAAGCTCCTTTTCTAAATGAGCGTAGTGTAGTGAAAGAAGTAATTTCTCTTAAGCAACAATACTTCTAGGAATTCGGACAAACAATTCAGCTGCTTAAAATACAGTGTACAATGAAATTTTCATTGTCCTTGTTACTGACGATAGATGAAGGAGGTTAAAAATTCCCAAATTGAATTGTTTCTCCTACCTAGGTTGGCGTTCAAATTAAGTAAAAAATGTTTAATTGTGACAAAAAAACTGTAAGTGTTCGACAATATTCTTCAAGAGTGTATATGGAGTTCCAGGGCTTTAGTATAAGTTATCGAATTTACATACACACGAACGCGCGCGACACACGCACGCGCGTGCGCACACACACACACACATACATTTACACATAAAGAGATCGTGTAGACAAAGGGTTCAACATTACATGGTGACTGTCAGTTTTATGCCCAAGCGATCTTAAGACAATGCTTTACTATTCCTATAGTGAGATTTAAGAGAAGTGGAGGAAAGAGGAAACTGTCCCTTTCTAATTTCATTTGCTCAATGTTAATGCTTTGGATGATTTACAGTCATGATTTTTTTTTTTGCTCATTTCATTGATTATCTTATTCCTTTAATTATGTTTTGTATATTTTACTTTGGTTCTATTTTTTTCTGTTTAAATTAAAACCACCTATATTAAGGTTATATGATTTTATTTAGCATTTTCCTTGTATTACGAAATTTTGCACGCAAAAAATTCAAGAATCCTTTCATATTTATAACTGACAAAAGTGTGCCTATAATTGTACAATTTGATCAAACTAAGATTCGTAAGACACACGCACACACATATATATAGTGTATTGGTGTAGCAGATTATTATTTAAACATATATAATTTAAATATAGATGACAATCAATGTCTATTATATTTGATCAAGAATGATTCTAAACTTCGTATAGTTGCTTTAATTTCGGGTGAACATAAAAACAAAAATTGTGCAATATTTGGATATTTTTGTTATTAAGCTATTCCTTGATGCAAGCTTTCGGCTTACATGGCCTATCTTGAGAGTGATTATGCGGACATTTAAACAAAGATATTCATCATCAAAGATGATATTCTGTTATGTTAACATAGAAGATTGCTATGAGATGATAACTGTCGCAGAATAGGTCTTAAATTCCTGATGCAGTACTATGACATCGTACCACGTGAGAGACCGAAATGTTAACAAAAGAACAATATGTCTAGATGCAATGTTATGTGTTGTGACTAGTTTGAAATATAATTTTGTTGAGTGTGGGTTGCTTTGTTTAATGTAGATGGCCTCCAATATCTGAAGGTGTTTTTATTGTGTGTATGTATGATTATTCTTGTGCTATCAACTAATATCTTTCTAATATCATTTACATGGCTATGTTTTTCTAAGAAATGTTGTTTAATAGAACTAAGATCAGAAAAGTGACAGGTAAGTTCATGAGAAAGTGTGGTTGTAGTAAAACCAAGATATGTAGTAGGTTTATTATTAGTATCAGAGATACAATATTTAAACGGGCATGTAAATTGATACATGACATTAGTTTTTTTGTATAGGACTTAGTTGTCTGGTTATAGGGTTATTAGAGACTATGAAGTCAATTGTTTTAATTTTTTATAATATATGATGAGATTTAATAATATATGATGAGCTTAACTTTATTATTATTAATGGGTTTAACATTTCTACCTATTATGTTTTTGAGTGTTGATCTCATCATGTTTGTAATTATTATGCATTTGGTTACAATAGTATAAGTTAATAGTGTTATGCTTATTTTGACGTAGACTATTATTATTAGTATTATCAATTTTGTTAGAAGTATTATTAAGTTTATTGAGATAGATTTTAATTTGTTGATCAATGATGGAATTAGGGAATCCATTATTAACAAATGTTTGTTTAATGTTATGTAAACTTATATCGTTGGGGCATTCACTATTATAAATAAGAAGACACGAGTTAATGATACTGTTTCCTGTATAGGGAAGTAGTAAATTTATGTGTGCTGGAATCAATAAATACAGCAAGAAATGGAATTTTATTATTAATATTAAGTTCTAGTGTAAATTTGAGGACGGAGTGCCTTTCAAATATGTTTTTAATTTGGGTAATTTGATCCATATTTTTAGCTAAAACGAAAATGTCATCTATGTATCTTACATGTATAGGGAGCTTATTAATGTCATTAAGTATTTTATTTTCTAAATGTGTCATATGATAATTAGGAAAAAAAAGGGGGCCTAAATGAGATCCTATCGCAATATCTTTTATTTGAGTATAAATATTACCTAGGGGATCATGAAAAGGTACTTGAGTGGTACATGCTAAGAATAATTTGAAATAATGTGTTTAATACTGATGGATGGGAGAGAAGAGTGATTGCCTACATCACGGATAATGATGTCAATCGTTTCGTGGATGCGGACATTAGAAAAAAAAATTGTACAACCAAAGATGCGATTGTTTGGTTATTTGGTTTTACAGAGTTAGAATGTTTATAAATTAATTTGTGGAGTTGATACAATATTTATTTGGGAGGTAGGGAGTAATTAATTTGCTAAGGGTTTTTGAAAGGTAATATACTGGTGTAGGCTTTGTGAAATGATAGATGAATTTTTTATGAATTTTTCCATAAAGGTAGCAAGGTTGATAATCATCTATAATCTTTTGAAGTTTATAATATCTTGTTTCAGCATTGTTAGCAGTAATAAGTTTATTGATAGGGTTTTAAAGTTGTGAGGTGGTGTTTTTGTTTAACTTTTTAAATTTATTATGATCGTCCAAAATGGCCTGTAATTAAAGCAGCCATACAAACGTTTAGAACGGCTTATGATCAAACATAATAGACATTCATTTCTTTTATATTTAGTAATATATATATATATATATATATATATATATATATATATGAGGGTCGTTATCAGCACAATGATGAAACTCTTCAGTTTTTCTCAATCGAATTTACCCCATGCAAGGCAGTAAAGCCACTAAGATATAAGACGCAAGTGGTTATTAGGTTATTAGAAAAGAAAAATATTATGAAGGTCGAGAGCAATAGCAATCAGGAAGACAGTAGATAACGATTGACGTTCCATTTCAATTTTTGAAGATCAAAGTTGGCCGGAATGTATGGAGCCGGAAGAGACTTATGTTTATATGTAGCCAATTCAACTCAAAACAGATGAGACCTTGCCGCCAAGCTAGTACTGCGCTTAAATTCATAAAGTCTAGGTACCATAGAGGAAGCATCCTAACAATTACCATGAAAGTATTTATAGAAAAGGCACAGTGAAGCTACGTTATGGCTGAGGGAAAGAGACTGAAGCGGAGACACATAATATTGCTGATTCTTTTTGTGATTTTATCAAGAATATCGAAATAAATAGCGGGAGCACTGAACCACGGTAGAAATATAGATATTTAAGATGGATTATGGAGAGAAAAATTTTTAGCAGCTGACTAGCAATGAAATCAATGTAGTTTTTCCACTTGATGTCAGCTGAGAATGATAATCTGAGAAGATGCAATGAGTGACTCTCCTGGAGGTTAGCATCAGCCATTCTGATGGAAGTCAGAAAGGGGCTCATATTTTTGTCATATTTACTTTAATCTAATAATGCCTTGTGATTATTACTGATGTTAATTGTTATTTTAGTCGCTAATTTGGAGGACGACGATTTTCTACTTCATCATTAGCAATAATTCACATGAGACCCAGAGGCAATACTGGTCATCAACAAATTGTCAAATTCAATTGAAAGTGAAATACACAATTACAAGAAGCTGTTGATATTTAAGTGACAACAGAGGTTTCTCTTTAATGAGCTATTTAATCATCCTGGACGTAGGTAATTAAGATAAGTTGAGGTGGATGTGAGCCTTTATATATGCATGTGCTTCAAGTAGTGTACTGTTTTGTAACACACACACACATACACGTGTGTGTGTGTGTGTGTGTGTGTGTGTGTGTGTGTGTGTGTGTGTTTTTTTTCAAAAGTTCTCGTTTCAGACAAAGGAATTCCAACACTGTCAGTCAAACATTGTAATGAGGGCAGTGTGAAACCTATTCACCACCCTCCCGTGTATATATTTGTCAGAAACATCAACTAGCTATCCAGACCATATTTTTATGTAGTGTACTCTCCTCTCTCTCTTACAAACACACACACACACACACACACACACACACACACACACACACATATATATATATATATATATATATATATATATATATATATATATATATTAGACAAATATAAAGTGTTGCTACGCTGCTGGTAAAAATAGTATCAATTTCATTTCAATCTAGCAGCTTCACGAACGTGACACGCCAGATTGTGTGAGAGTTCATACGATTCAATAAATACTTCACACGTTTTTTAAATAAACAAAATAACAACTTTTTAAACAACAAAATTGAAATCGTTTCCAATTTTTACTTATGTTTGAGATCAGCTTTTCTATTCTGCGTATTTCTCATGGAAAATATGTAATTTTGAAGTAGAATTGTATAAAGAGAAAGAAAAATATAGCACATCGGAGTTTGTAGAGATTCCCAATGACACAAAATAAATCAAGAAATAAAATATTGGCAAATTCACCTGCCTGATAACAATGCTTATAAAAGAAAGATCTGAATTCAAATGAATTTCACCCTCTGTGCTGTATAAATGTTACGATAAGGATAAGCATGATAAGCTTTTTTTATCGAATAGGACGATGTCATATTCATATCACATCCAGGGAGGGAGGTACCTGAGGATTGCTTTTGAAAACACTGTTTCTAAATACAAGTATACGACTATTTAAATAAATGTAAATAACGCCAAGAACTATATCGACCTAAGCACGAGATTTTCTTCAGTCTAATTTCCGTAATAAACATTTTTCTCATCTTCAGTGACTATTTTGTTCAAAATTCACATTTGTCTCGAGAAAGAAGACAAGTGGTTGAATCTATTTTCCTTTCCTTTCATTTCATCTAAGAATTAGAAAAGTCATGTATTCAAGGACGCTCTAGCAGACAAGATCCTTCATATTTATCCCCACGGCTAGGCTTTCTAATCGAGTATTTAATCACAAGGCTAAATGTTGATTGGAATGTAAAGCGAGCTATTATAATTCAAGGCAGAAGTAAACGCAAGCTTAGAAGATCAGCATTCGAATTATTTACCTGGTTTCAAAAGCAAATCTCTGGTTTTGGTGAGAAATAATGTCATCATTACGAGAAGTGGATGATCATGTAATTATGGCAGGTCACTGAGAGAAGAATGGAAATGCAGACATCAGCAATGTTGAAATTTGTCAGAATTAATAGGAAGTATTTGAGAGTTGAACAGAGACGCTATCAATTGTTTCATAGTGATAGCCAACAGATACTTCTGATGCGAAGATTCAAGAAGTAATCTACATATAATAATCCCTTGTGTATAAAACGCAGGTATTTTTACACCAAAAGTCGTGTCCAAATGTCTACTTCGTTTTATACATTATTTAGATATCAGTCCCGTTTTATCCAAGACACAAAACGGATAAAACATCAAATTGAATTTATTAGTATACTATAGAGCTGATATCTATCGAAGGTTGTATTGCAATGAAGGGAAATAAATCTTTAATAGTGTTTCTATAAGTATCGTACAGTTCCGTACTTTTTCGGGATTTCGATGAATCTAGACACCAGCGTGAGTTTGAAAATCGTTCAAAGGTAAAATTTTCCGATAAAAAATAGAAAATGATGCATAATTTCAAAATATAAATCCTTAAAAACAATTTCTTATTGAAAGGCAATTAATGACTGTTTCACAGTAAACACCTTTTATGAATCTACAAAGTAAACAAAATGTACCTTCTTTCATTTTCTTTCTTCCTTTTTCACTAGTTTTGGTCATTTTCTTTGCTTTACAATCAGATTTTATACATGAAAATAAAGTTTTTGTCTTGGAATTTCTCTGTTTTTTATTGCATCTTATACTCCCTAGTGATCTATACTCAAAGCATTACAGTATTTATATTTTGCTAATACATGGGTTTGGATGTTGTGCGCAACCCTAACAAAATGCTAGCCTCCGTTTTCACATATTCCATAACTACTATCGCATATGCGCTTTCAACATTATTATTATTATTATTATTATTATTATTATAAATTCCTCGCTGTCTGCACTTTTTCATCTATTTTTTAAGCAGGTCAACCTTAATATGTTACCTATGTTTTTGCCTGCTTTATGAATAAGCTACAATTTCTTCATCGTTACCAGAGGCTAGCATACGACTTCAAATGCTGATTTCAAGGCCTTCTCATGTAGAAGATTGGCGCAACACAATCTTCCTCGTGTTTCTTCCATTTCGGCGTGTTCCATAATATAAAATGCTTAGTGAATATCAAGAAGCCAATTAGTTTACATGAAGCATCTTCCCAGAGCGTGAGCACTTCTAAATAGTTCGATATTTTGGATTTCCCTTGTAGAAAATTTATCTAGATGACAGTTCCATTCGCTCTAAAAGCAACTGGCACTATTCCCATCCAAACATTTATCGAATGCCGATATCTCAAGACTTAGATTATTACAAAACAAAGAGCCTTACATAAATAAGAAAAATAATGAGAATATCAGGACAATTTTATTGAGATTCGAGACTAGAATAGAGTGAATATTTCACGACTCTCCCCAACGTTTCATTCCTAATATTTATAAAGATTAGTCTCGTATTATACAACAGTAAATGTGTTTATGAAGATT
>CAHIKZ030002079.1:12500-17500 GCA_903632075.3 Acanthosepion pharaonis | reverse complement strand
GATTAGTATAGTGATATTCAAGGGCAGATATATACGGACTTATATATTTATTAGTTTTAAAATAAATTTTAAAAATGTTTACTTTTGTCATACGAAGTTTTAACACAATTACATCTGTATTCTTGTTAAATTTAGAATTCATATCATTATAAAGTGTTTTTCTTTTTCCCTTAAGTCTTTCACGTTCAGTAATGCCTAAAGAAAAGATAAATATATTCTTCATCGTCAATCGTCCCTACATTGACGTACATGTAAATTCTGCAAGAAACACAAGCAGTAAATATCAGCGACACACAAAAAGATTTTAGCACATTTTCCTTGGTAGGATGTTTTGTACCAACCAGTAGCCGAAGATCTCTTCTGGAAGTGAATACATTTGGCATGTTAAGAGAAACTCTTTTCCAGGATCATCATCAATAACATTTGTATTATTCTTTCTTTGTTCAGATCAGCAGACTGCAGAAACAAATTTGAGTTTAAATTTTAATTCATCTTCTTTTTGCTATGGCGTAAATTCAGGATATAAATGTATTGTAAAAGTTTTAAATAGAGAAATAAATTGAAAATAAAAATTGGATTGTCAGATTTAAGGAATGTACGCAAGCGTTACTGAGAGACAAAAATAGTACGTCTATGTTATAAACAGAAATGAAAAGAAGTCTTTTTTTTCTGCAACTGCTACTATGATGGCAGTACCAAAAGTAAATTCCATGAGAAGCAAGGGAAACCTACAGGAATTTTTATGGAGTAAACAATCCACGAGAATATGCCTCTTATAACCTAAATTTCCAAATTTATACCGTGAAATATTTGAAAGTATCACCGCACTTTACACTGTGCGCGTAAATTTTTAACAAATCAGACATTTCCGACTGGGTGTCAGGCACTCAGTAAATTGCATAAGCATCTTTTACGAATAACATCACATGTTTATATATATATATATATATATATATATATATATATATATATATATATATTGTGTGTGTGTGTGTGTGTGTGTGTGTGTGGGGAGTCAACCTTTTTTTTCTGTATCCGTTTAAACAGCAGTGGTCACTTTGCTGTTAGTCCGGTCAAATGCCATCCTACCTGAGTAAGTTCGTAATCCCACACAGCAAGACTTTTATTCGTCTGCATATCTAAAAGTAACCTTTGCAGTAAATACAGTCGTCCAGGCTTTTCTATATTAAAAATCAGAACGTCTGAATTCCATTCAATAATGAAATAAAAATAAAGAAACATTGTTATATCTGGTAAATAAATCATTTGTATTGACAAGCATATGTACATAAATTCAAAAGAGTTTAAAAGGAGTAAAAAAAATAGTCTTTAGTTGAGTCTTTGCTACACAGAAAATCTGGAGTTCAGAAAAAAAAACTTTTAAATAGTTCGTCCACTGAAAAATTCTTAGGTTGAAAAAATATTTTATCATTAGAGAAAATGAACTGATCGTTTTGTTGTTATTGATGGAGATGATTCATTTTTAATTGCACGAGTTTCTTTCAAAAAGGAATTGGATAAACAGTCACAAATTAAAATATCTATAGAGGTTTTATGAATTTTAAAAAAGATTGATGAACTGGGCACTAGTTTTCATGATTGGTCAATAATTCATATGGTGATATTCTCAAACCCGGTTACAACTCACTGTGCCATGTGTCCTGATTATAAAGGCGTTGGTTAGATCCAGACAGGACCCAAAGAGTGAGTTCAATACACGGTTAAGGCAGTGAGAACTTGAGAGGGAAATTAACAGGATATAACTGATAACGGATATCCATTAAAACACACTGGAACTAGAACAGTCTAACACAGTGAGCGAAATAAAGGGTTCAGTTCGACATTCAAACCACCTGAAGAAGGCCGGAGCGTACAACTGCCGGAAAACGTTGTAATAAATATGGGAACAAAAATGAGGAAAATAGTCCGATAATGTAAATAATGTCCTTACATTAGTTTTTCGACAGACACCAAAGAATTTTTTGTTAAAATAAATGTTCTCATAATCATGTGATTTTTCATGCTTATGAGACCTGAAATCAGGCATTATTTTTTACACTGATAGATGACGTTTTATATCAATCTAGAAAGGAAATATGAATTTCATGCTTGCTTAGAAAATCAGCATTCATAAAACTGATTATAAATGAGTCTTTTTTTTTACTATTTACGCAAATATACAAAAAACATCTGTTTGTGAAAAGAAAGAAATACTTTTATTTCTCTTAAGTGTATTCATTTAGAGCAATTCGTTGCAGAGTGTCAGATTAGTAAAATAGGACTTTTGAGGATAAGCGTCGTCAGTTCGATCCTCACTGAATACCACAGGAATAATGTCTATTCTAACCCCGTGTTTAAATAAATGCCTATATATTTTTCCATTTCAATTACTTTCGTCACTTATACTTGAAAGTTCTCTTGAATGCTCTTTGTTATTGTTTTATGTCTTAAACATTTTCATATCTAAGTCTGTAATTTTAGATGAAAAGACTTACGCTTTGAAAGGACACAACACAAGGAGAAAGAATCAGAAAGAAAAATGCCGAAAAATCTTGATAACTTTCTAAACGAAATATCTATCTCATGATATTCGTAAATTGCTTTTTATCTTGAGACATGGGGATAGAATCGGTCATGTGTGCTGGTGGTGGAGATGGCGTGTAATTTCTGTTACGTAAAATCTGAAAATGGTCTGGAATTTTACAAGAGTATAAAGTAAGGATTCTGCCTTGCAGATTTTGGATTCTGAGGAATGCAAAGTAGAATCAGAAGAATTACTAAGAAAGAAAAGAAAGAGATAATCAATCCTGATAAAAATAATGAAGATTCCAATACACCTTTAATAACCTAACAATTGATTTACTTTCCGCCGAGTTTTTTTCCTTAGGAGATTCAAGCATGATCAAAACGATCCGGATAAAATCAAGACCAAACATTAAAAAGAAAGAAAAAGAGATATATGCAATCTGGAGAACATATTAAGATCTTTATATATAATATCGATAGATAGATGTAGATGTGTGATCTGTGTTTAGTGTAAGTACTTATGTTTGTACGTGAGTCTGTCCCTGTATGCAATTATGTATGCAACTCTTAGATAATGTGTGTGTGTGGTTGTGTGTGTGTGTTTTTTTTAACTACAAATAAGCTAATACCCTTCTATATATAACCCTATATATATATATATATACATTTTATATACATATATATATATCCTAGGATAGGGTGAAAGAGAGCAAACGGACATACAAACACACAAAAATTAAGAAGAGTTTCAACGTATGAATATTGAACCACACACACATTTTCACGCAAACACATAGACTGTTCTAGTTCATGAATCATTCGTATTCCGAGTGGAAGGAAAAAATTCTACCCAGAGATTCCACCCCCCACACCGATAACTGCTATTTTGTTGACTAAACACCTATTTTGATGCTTCTCTGAACACTAGAATCTTTTTAAATTCAAGTGGCAGTCATTATATATCTCCCTTATCCTTATAATCTTCACTTCCTCAATCGTGTAATAAATATGACGACTATCATGAGGGTCATAGTTCAAAAAATTTAACAGTGTACATAATCTGAATGACAGAAATATAGATGAATTAGTATAAAAAGTATTTTCTATTACACCAACAGAATTTGAATTTATTTCTCTCATTGTTAGTTATATATACGTATTTGAGCGCATATGTGTCTATATATATATGTGTGTGTTTGTGTATGGGTGTATATATCTACAGAACCTAGTAAAACGTTCTCCAGGTGTACAATAGCAACAAGTCTGTGAGGACTGAACAATTTGTTCCACTTGAAAAAGTGTTGTGGATTCCGAGATGAAATCCGGTCTCCAATAAATGACAAACGCAAGAATAAAATATAACAAATAAATGTATTTACACAATAATACAATTGGTAATACGGTTAGTAGATCCTGAAACGTGGTTAGTAGCAATAATAATATATATACACAGTCTGGGAAATCCAGTTCAAGTAGGACTCTCCAAATCTACGTGCTTGTAATCGTGACTTCTGCAAGCAGTTACCTCACACCATTACTCTACCTCCGACCTCAATCACAATCTCTGTTTCTTTTCACTCTGACTGACTTTGGTATTTAACGGCAGCAGTCCAAGTACACACTGGTAGAGTCCACTTGTATAAAAAGGGGTGGACCCCATAACAAAAAAGCATGCATGACTAACTTGCAAGATATCACTTGGATACAAGTGTTCTTTTGCTTAGTCTGGTATAAGGCCACACGGGAAAAGAGAACGAATGATTTACTAACATATCAAGTGAAGTAGACTTAACAGATTTTATCAGAAAATACAATTTTTTAAAAAATTTTCTCCTGGTCTCAAACATAGAATTTCGACTAGTGTGAAATATGCAAAGCAGAAATATTCATCTATATCAAAGGTAATGATAAATAAGTAAAACATATTTGGAGTTATTTGCATTATTCACCTCAGAGAAATGGGGGTGAGAAGTTCACCTCTTCCCAACTGATCATGTACTTTAGGCATCTGCTTAAAGTCAAGATTAGGGACAAAGGCGGCGACTCTCTTCGTCAGAATTCGGCAAAAGGTGGGTAAATCTTGCACGACTGTGTAGAATTGAAAAGGGCTGACTGACTTGAGTGGCACTTGGTTATCGGTTAGGTACAGGATTTTGTCCTACCAGGGTTGAACAGGAGCAACCGTCCTGATATTAGGTTAGGTTTTTTTAGTTTGAATCTTTTAGTTTCCGTTTCTGGTTAACTAGCTAGGTATGCATATACTCATTGGTCCCTTTATTTCTGTCCCTTATTTTTTCTTTTGTTTAATTCCCCACCCCTCCATCGTTAGGTGGTCAGTGATGTCAGTTTTCCGGATGACTTTCGTTTCGTGTGTGCTTTCGTATTTGTTATTGTGTCTGCGTGAGTGCGTGTTTGTGTGGGCGTGTTTGTTTTTTATGTTATAATCCCCGCAATTATTTCGTCAGTTAACTAAT
>CAHIKZ030002079.1:0-7500 GCA_903632075.3 Acanthosepion pharaonis | reverse complement strand
TGTAGTCGAATCCGTGAAATGTTTTCTTTACGGAAGCTTTGTAATTCCTCTGGGATATTCTCGCCTCATCGAAGAGTAAAACATTTTGCAGATTTCCATTGTCAACATGTAATGTGTACAGCGATTTTCCAATATTAATCATTTCGGTGTTAGTAATGTTGCTGCTCCAACTGAATCTATGTTTGGTGCAGAGAGACCGCTCATGAGTAGATCCTCTGAGGCGAGGGGTGATCCACAATTCACACATTTTCGTTGGTAGTCAACGCGAGAGATCTTGTACATTGTTTATATATATATATATATATATATATATATATATATATATATATATATATATGACCTCGGAGTGGTGTAATGGTTAGCGTTTGTCTTGGCTAGAACAATTTTGATTGATGCCCCATACTTTCGGCTTTGTTACATCTAAACTACGTTTGGAAAACCTATATAAATATATATGGTGGACTCTTCCGTCCTATTTAACGTATAAGGGTCAAACAGCTCAGTTCCTAGGACCGGCAGCCAGACACCAGCACATATGATTTGATTATAGTGGTGAAGGCTTTGTGCTGAACCAACCACACTTTTGAACAGTCGAATACAGAGACCTTGTGCTCTACGTGCCACAAGTTTCGCAAAGTTGCACTTGGATCAATTATTTAAATTACGATAAACGTGCAATCAATTTACAAATTTGTTTATCGTAATTTAAATAACTGATCCAAGTGCGACTTTTGGATAATAAGTGCGACATTACTGTAATTATTGAACAATATAGTTCATGCCACTTTGACAGAAAATTTACCAGTAAAAATTCGTTCATCACCATATTTGTATATGAACGCACAACTTTAAAAATTTAAAATCAAACTCAGCGTTGCTACTGCGCGCTCCAAAACAATAACTCATTTCCATAGCATTTTCGGATACAACAATACATATATTTTCGTTGTCCTCTTCTATTACTAAGAGAAAAAATAGGAACAACATCTATTCTATACCTGAAGATGTCTGTAGGAACAGACGAAAGCTTGTGGTAAAAATAAGAACTAATACAGAAATTTATAGATTTTTCATTCATAACGGATTCGGAGGTTTTGTATATTATTTGAATTGTTTGCGACGATGGATTTCGCCAATTAAATCATTAAACTTTGCATTTGTTTTGTGTGAATAATTCATGATTTGTAAATTGATTGCATGTTTATCGTAATATATATATATATATATATATATATATATATATATATATATATATATATATATCAGACATCTCTCTTTGACTAAAATTTTATACGAATTCGTTAATAAGACTATTCGCTGTCTTTTGTCTTGTGCTAGTAAAAAAAAGACATGATTACAATTAACAAGACAGACCGCAGGGATGTTGGATTCATGTCTTTTTTAAGTGCATTTTTGCGACAGTGATACCAGTAATCTCGAATGGAATTAATTACATTTTGCTTTTATGTCGATGGACAGCTGAGCTATAGGAAGTTTCGGCTTGCCTGTTGAATATATCTAAGATTAAACTTATTTCTTATCGGATGTCATCGGATCTTATACTGTTACTTTCTCTTAGTATTTGACAACTCTTAGGATCTCTTTGTACATTAATGTATCAGCTTGAAATGCTCTCAAGTTACCACAATGACTAAATAACATACGACTGATGGTCAGAGTTGAAATGTCAGCGAAAGCTGTTCTACCGTGGTATGTGAAGCATGCAGTCACCCCAGCGTCTTTGTTTAATCTGTTTAAATTCAAAAGCATATATTTACACTCTAAAAGGGAGAATGCTTGTCTATATCAAAATTACCGACTATCATAAGCACTAACATCTTGAAGCGATGGTTTAAAATGGATTCTCTTACAGCGGCGTTACTTAACAGCGTCTGGTGTTTATAATTTAAATCCGTTCAATAAAAACTAGTCTGCTGAATCATGAGAAATCATGAAGAACTCTCTTTTGAACACATGGCCTCTTACCTCCTGGCTAAACTAGTAGATAATTTCCCACTACTGTCAGTGATCAGAGCTTGATATCAATTAAAATGCAAGTGTTTTGATTTACAAGGCTTTTTACAATATATAATATTGGCGTAATCTTTCTGTCGCTAACGTTAGTCAAAATCATCTAAATATGCGAATATGTATAAAAATTCTATATAACATAAAATAAATTCGACACCGATACCAAAATATATTCACTACACAATAGTATTAATTTGAGAGTGTTGTTTGTGAGGCTCCACAGTAAGGCAACCACGTCATAACAAGTATATACTTTAAATATAACATTGTTGACACAGGATAAATTCTAAAGTCTCATACGCATACTGTAAATATGATAACAATATATCATTAATAATAATAATAATAGTAATAGAAATGATTTATATGCAAACAAATAAACAATTATTTCTTTTTAAATATGTAAACATGCCTGAGATAATGCGAACATTTTAGAAATGTCAAAGGTTAAACAATATTTAATAATTAACGGATAAATTTTCCCCTTCACTAGTGCATTTTCCAGATAACGGATAGAGAGCAAAAGACCCTCTACCAACTAAAAGTAAATTCCAACTTCTCTAAATATCTAAGTTTACAGTTTCTTTTTCTCCTATGAATTTTTACTAAATTGTATGAACCTTCTCGAAAAGAGACATGATCATTTTTACCAAAATTAGATGTATATGATTGTTTACTGTAAAAAATACACCCATAATAATCACCTTACACACAAGTGTACATTCAAAAACTTTCTTGTAAAATGTCAATAAAATAAATTGTAGCTTTATATGAGCAGGTAGCCCAAGCTAAAGTAGAAAACAAAAACTTGGATCTTGTGACTTCTGGAAAATTGCACAAATGTTACTCAATACAATAACAGCGTCGGTGCTCTTGATTATAAATAACCCTGAGGTTACACTCTTTCTCTGCGGATGAGATTAAACTTTTTTGCTATGAACTTTGCCTCTAACTCTTAGACAACAAACATAATCCCTTACCTGAATTCACGCATCTCTCGATACACAAACTATGTGATATCTCAATAGCGACACTTTTCCAGACAGCAAAAACCTTGTCTCTACGAAGGCTACTGGTCCGAATAAAATCCCTGTTGTTGTTTTCAAATACTATGTCCCAGAACTCACTCTAAACTTGGCGAAGCTGCTTAACTGCTCCTTTAAGAAATGTCTGTGTGTGTGTGTGTGTGTGTGTGTCCTGTGTACAAGTTTGCAGAAGAGCCCCCCTCGTCCCCGTCACAATATCGTCACATCAGCCTCCTTAATTTCATTATCAAACTTTTTTGAAGTTATCATAAACAAGTTATTGAATACATCATCAAAACAAGCAATAAAAAATGTTGAGAGTGATAGCCCTAAAAATTTGGAAGATCTTTGACAAATTGTGGTACAGTGGACTGCTATCCAAACTGACCAGATATGTAATATCTGGCTGAGTCATCTTAGTTATCACATCTTCCCTGTCAGGTATGATGTTCGTCGTTAATTACCAGTCCCCTGAAGTACATGAGTTCTGGCTGGCGTTCTCAAAGACTCTTGGACCTACCTCCTTTCTACTTATATTAATGATCTACCAAAGAAAACTCTCAGATCATTAGTAAATATATATACAGATGATGCCAGAGTGTATGGGTGCACTCTAAAATAACCTGCAGTCTATCAGCTGATCTCTGTTTTGTGTTAATTCTCACAGTTCAATAGGGAAAAGACCTGGCTGGTACTATTTAATATTTCCAAAACTATTCTAGTAACATTTCATCTTTAAGGAACAGACCATAAACCTGCATTGATCCTGGTTTATGGCCATCCCTTCAAAGAGGCTTTTTTTTACTCGAACGCCTGCTGAGTCTAAAATTCACTCCCGATCTTAAATGGATCGCGTATATTCATGTCATCGCAAAAGATGTTGAAAGAATGGTTGGTTCCATACATCGCCCCCAGAAAGTAACATGCGCTATCTTTACAAGAGTCAGATGAGACCAAGAATGGAGGAATGCTGCCATATCTGGGCTGGTGATGCCCAAACTTCACTGTCTAGCCCACGCGGCCTTGTAGGTGATGGATTATTCTCTATCCTGAACTCTTATCCCATAGACGAAAGATTGCTATTCTCTCTTTACTCTATTGCTATTACTATGGCAGATGTTCAGACGAATTACATTCTTTCGTTCCACCAGTTCAGAACTTCATAGCTGGGACACACCATACAATTTTGACGCTGGTAAATATTTCCATTCTGTTGGTGTTCCTTTGGTAAGGAACCGCATACAATTAGAAAGATTCTTCTCTAGAGCTCTTCGTTTGGGGAACAAATTTCAGAGATGATGCTTCCTTGACAGCAACAATCCTGGTCTCTAAGTCCAGAGGGCCAACCAATATCTTTCCTAGACGTCTTCATATTATACATTTCTTACTACTTCTCTTTCACTTAAAACAATCTCACTCAGAAATCGCCGACAATGAGTGGCTCTTCGGCCTTGTATCGTTTAAAGTAGCAGTAAAATTATATTTTGTCACAATTATTGTAAGTTCCTTTATTAAATGTAACTAGGGCTAATTACAAACGCCGCTATATTCATGGTAGTTTACAGCGACAAACTTTCAAAAAAGTACACATCTGAGCTCGGTTGAAGATTACGAACACTTAGAGATTTATTACAGAAGAATTCAGTTATATAGCGGTTTTTATCTACTTCTGAAATCTAATATTCTCGGCTTTTCACAAAAGGACATCACTTCCCTCTAAAAAAAGGGCCGGGTTCATTCTTCTTGGAAACTGACTACGGAATAGAAATAAGAGAGGCAAATTCAATTTCTCTCCCTCTCACTATATATATATATATATATATATATATATATATATATATATATATATATATATATATATATGTCAATGCGGTTAGAATGCCTGCATAGTGCTGATTAGCTTTTGATGATGTTAATATTTGGAAAGCTTTAATGTCAAGGGTTAGAAAGTACTTTCCTGCAAAATCCAGCACTCAGCTACCTTGAACTCTAGACAAATTTAGCAATGATCTCTTCTGAAATAGCATTTTCGTAATTGTTCTGGATAAGGCTTCGTTTTAAAAATGAGGTAATGTAGTGTCCCCCTACAGAATATAAAAAATTACACTTGGACAATAAAATTTCTACTATGTATGTATGTATGTATATATGTATGTATGAGGATCCACTGAGTTTTTAGGCACTCCGACGTGGTGTAATAATAATGAGTTCGATCCTTACTGGGTGTCGCATACTTTCGGCTTTGTGCCATATCTAATCTACGCTTAGAAAATCACCATCCACTGAGTTCGTGTTTGGTAAAAATGATTTGAACACTGTTTTATTTCTTAATAGTTATATATATATATATATATATATATATATATATATATATATATATATGATCGCTAAAGATTTAAAAACAATTTTTTTCGAAGAACGTTAGGCAAACTAGGATATGTTGCCTTTATTCCTGTTTATAAAAATTAAGGATAAATATTTAGTACGGCTCAGGGTCAATAAATGGAGGAATAAAAACCCGTCTTGTAGATAAGTGTGTGATAATCGTTGACTAATAATCAGCAGCTAGTAAAAGGCTGAATGGTACATGCTTTTGTCTATCTCAGATTAAATAAAAATGTATATGCACACACACACACACACACACACACAATTAAATGCAACGCCAATCGCCATCTTCTGTCTTCTTGAATCCTGTTCTTTTATTGTCCTTTCTCTTCCAATTCAATAAACCCAAGCGTCTTAATGACATTATAGCTTTGCTTGGGGTAAAATCATTTTCATTGTTTAATAAAGTTCTACGTGCATTCAACTTGTTAATTAGACGTTAGTATAATTTATGGCGTTACGAATTCAGAGAGACGACGCATCCTTTCTAAGCCCTAAGAAATTAACGGAAAAACCTTAAATCTTGCTTCATGTGTGCAAATGTATAATAATTCTAGATTTTCTATGTGGGGTTCAGATGATAATGTATAGTCGAATATTTGTGTGTGTGTGAGTGTGCTGTAGTAGTAGTAATAGTAGTAGCATTAGTAGTATAAGTAGTAGTAGACATTATTTTTAATGGTTTTTTGCAGGTTGATTTGGAATTTTTTTACGTACACACCGTTTGGTTTAGATAAAGATACTTAGATTCTTTAAGAATGGATTCAATAAAGGTTCGAAATGTAATATAATGTCTTTGATGTATGTTTATCGTTGGTAATATATTCATTAATAATCCCTCCAACTACTTTTGACGTAAAGAATTATGTTCTTTTTTTAATTAGGATGTCAGTTGTGAAATCAAAGTTATCGCCAGTTTTGTTCCTCTTTATTATGAGCATGTATGTTTAAGTGATTGTTTAAAAGTAAATCGTTTTTATATTCGTAGATACGGGTTTGGAGATTTCGAGATGTCTCGTTGATATAAGTGCTTTTACACTGTAAGATATTTATTTGATAAGTACCGGCATCTGAATTGTGTTGGATTTATTTTGTTTCCTAAATATATCTCTGATTGTCTTACAAGTGGTAGTAAATATCCTAGTATGAGGAATGACTAATTTATTTACAATTTTTTAGAAAGAGTTTTAGAAGATCAGATTAAGCATTTTGTGTTGTCGGTGGTAAAAGTGCTATTGGCTGTGTCTAATTTTATTTTTACAGGGTCAAACATCAGAAAAGAAATTAAAAAGTAAAGATCTATTTAAAAAAATTATAGACTAAAAATATATCAAATTAACAAAGAAATGATTTTAAATGTGTACAAATTCCAAGCAATGTTTTTCAAATAATGTGTTTTTTGCGTTGGACTGTAAGGAAGTATTTTCCGCTGAAGTCTTGCATTGATATCAAAATATATTTTCTTCATTTGTACTCGATCAATATCTTTTTCTTTTTGCTAATATCGCTTCCTTTTTCAAATAGGTAATTAGTTTCCACAATTTTGGGTGTATCCTATAACTTCACTGATTAAAATGTTTAAATCGAAGTAATAATAGTATGATAACAAGGTACTTCGCACATTTAAAAAAAATGCGGTGAAATTGTCTTACGGCAAAAATCCTATAGGTCAAATTTTTCTACGGCGAAAATCAATGAGGCGACTTTTCGAACGGCAAAAATATTTTCGGTGAATGTTCCTAGAACCGAATCAAATGACAGTTTCTGATTTTATTTTTTTAAAATAACTGTGAAATTAAAACTGTGTTTGTTATATTGATTTCTAATTTAATCTAATCTTAATTTTAATGTACTTATAGATTAGGGTAGTTCTGATTTTATTTTTTATTGTGACGTGAATAAAAATTAATTAGATCGTTTTGGCTAGCCGGTTTACGATAAACTTTAAAATCTAATTTGTTATTCTTACGTATTAATAAGATATCGAGCAAAGGTAGGGATTTGTTTATTTCAAATTCACGTGAATCTTTTACGAAAGGTTCAACCTTATTAAAAT
>CAHIKZ030002078.1:242500-337039 GCA_903632075.3 Acanthosepion pharaonis | reverse complement strand
TCCTTTCTTCCTTTTTTTTTCCTTTCTTCCTTTTTTTCCTTTTTTCTTTTTTTTTTCTTTCTTCCTTTTTTCTTCCTTTCTTTTTTTTTTTTTTTTTTCCTTTTTTTTTTCCTTTCTTCCTTTTTTCCTTTCTTCCTTTTTTTTTTCTTTCTTCCTTTTTTTTTCCTTTCTTCCTTTTTTCCTTTCTTCCTTTTTTTCCTTTCTTCCTTTTTTTTTTTCCTTTTTTTTTTTTTCCTTTCTTCCTTTTTTTTTTTCCTTTCTTCCTTTTTTTTTCCTTTCTTCCTTTTTTTCCTTTTCTTCCTTTTTCCTTTCTTCCTTTTTTTTTTTTCTTCCTTTTTTTTCTTCTTTCTTTTTTTTTTTTTTTCTTCCTTTTTTTTTTTTCTTCCTTTTTTTTTCCTTTCTTCCTTTTTTTTTCCTTTCTTCCTTTTTTTTTCCTTTCTTTTTTTTTTCCTTTCTTCCTTTTTTTTTTCCTTTCTTCCTTTTTTTTTCTTTCTTCCTTTTTTTTTTCTTTTTTTTTTTTTTCTTCCTTTCTTCCTTTTTTTCCTTTCTTCCTTTTTTTTTTCCTTTCTTCCTTTTTTTCCTTTCTTCCTTTTTTTTTTTTCTTCCTTTTTTTTTCCTTTCTTCCTTTTTTTCCTTTCTTCCTTTTTTTTTTTTTTTCCTTTTTTTTTCCTTTCTTCCTTTTTTTCCTTTCTTCCTTTTTTTTTTCTTTCCTTTTTTTTTCTTTTTTCCTTTTTTTCCTTTTTTCCTTTTTCCTTTTTTCCTTTTTTTTTTCCTTTTTTTCCTTTCTTCCTTTTTTCCTTTTTCCTTTTTTTTCCTTTTTTCCTTTTTTTTTTTAATTTCCTTTTTCCTTTTTTCCTTTTTTTTCCTTTTTTCCTTTTTTTTTTTTTTCTTTTTCCTTTCTTCCTTTTTTCCTTTTTTCCTTTTTTTTTTTTCCTTTCTTCCTTTTTTCCTTTCTTCCTTTTTTTTAAAAAAAAAATTTTTTTTTTTTTTTCTTTTTTTTTTTTTGCTTTTCTTCCTTTTTTTTTTTTCTTCCTTTTTTCCTTTCTTCCTTTTTTTTTCCTTTCTTCCTTTTTTTTTTTTTTCTTTTTT
This sequence comes from Acanthosepion pharaonis, assembly GCA_903632075.3. Lineage (NCBI taxonomy): Eukaryota > Metazoa > Mollusca > Cephalopoda > Sepiida > Sepiidae > Acanthosepion > Acanthosepion pharaonis. Next base: position 335,950 of record CAHIKZ030002078.1, on the reverse strand, counting down.
TTTTTCTTCCTTTTTTTTTTTTTTTCCTTTCTTCCTTTTTTCCTTTTTTCCTTTCTTTTTTTTTCCTTTCTTCCTTTTTTTTTCCTTTCTTCCTTTTTTTCCTTTCTTCCTTTTTTTTCCTTTCTTCCTTTTTTTTCCTTTCTTCCTTTTTTCCTTTCTTCCTTTTTTTCTTCTTTTTCTTTTTTTTTTTTTTCCTTTCTTCCTTTTTTTCCTTTCTTCCTTTTTTTCCTTTCTTCCTTTTTTTTTCCTTTCTTCCTTTTTTTTCCTTTCTTCCTTTTTTTTTTCCTTTTTTTTTCCTTTTTTTTTCTTTTTTCTTTTTTCCTTTTTTTCCTTTTTTTTTCCTTTTTTCCTTTTTTCCTTTTTCCTTTCTTTTTTTTTCCTTTTTCCTTTTTTTTTTCCTTTCTTCCTTTTTTCCTTTCCTTTTTTTTTCCTTTCTTCCTTTTTTTTTTTTCTTTTTTTTTTCCTTTCTTCCTTTTTTTCCTTTCTTCCTTTTTTTTCCTTTCTTCCTTTTTTTCTTTCTTTTTTTTTTTCTTTCTTCCTTTTTTTTTTTTTCTTTTTTTTTTTTTTTTTTTTTTTTTTTTTTTTTTTTTTTTTTTTTTTTTTTTTTTTTTTTTTTTTTTTTTTTTTTTTTTTTTTTTTTCCTTTCTTCCTTTTTTTTTTTTTTTTTCCTTCTTTCCAAGTGATCAAAATGAAGTAACCAATTATTTACGAGATATTAGTAGAGGTGTAACAGTCACATGAACTATCAAAGGGAGGGAGAAGCATAATTATAATCGGATATTTTCACTTTGGGGATTTATTGTAATTAAATCAATGCAGATTTCAATGCTGTTTTGACATCTTTTTAACGATCAACAGGATTGGGATGTCACTTTTTTCTATAAAATATATAAATTACCCAATTTACTATAACAATTAGTCTATGTAATTAGTAAAAATAATTGGTACATTATTTACATTATTTGGAATGTTATCTCCATTGCCATATTCACATCGTTTCGCCACTGTATGCTTCAGCCTTCTTCAGGTGATTGGAATTTTGAACCAAATCCTTTGTTTCATCCTCTGGGTAGATTGTTCTACTTCCATTTCTCTTCTGGATGTCTCGTTATTTCCCTTTAACTCAACCTCCAAGGTGTTTGGTTCACCACTGCTGTAGCCTGGTATTGAACTCACAACTCTTTGGGTCTAGTCACTAGATCTAACCAACGTCTTTATCCTCTGGGCCATGTATCCTTGTGAATATGGCAATGAAGATGAGGATAAGTCCAAATAATGTAAATAATTATACCTTATCTCAGATCTAGGCAGATATTCATTGGTACACATCATTAAAAAAAAAAAAAAATGTCACCATCTGTCCATGTGGATTTGTACACTTGATGAAGGCCAAAGAATGGCACCAGCCATAATATTAGCAGAAAGGTAGAATTGGTGAGTTAATAGATTAATAATGATTACTTTCAAAATTGCTTAATCTGCCTTATATGGATTGTTAACTATGTTGACTTTTTGATTCTACCAAGATTGAACTCAACATCCTTGGCTAACAAATCTCTGAAGATATTAAGTTTACTAAAATTTCTCCTCCATGAACATTTTTGATTTGTCTGAAGTGCTGTTGATCCAGATCCTGTTTTATCACAAATGATGCTGTAAATAAACATTGAAATATAAATTTTCCTTGTTAATCATATATTATGGACTAGCACTTTGACATGTTGTAATGGTTAACAAGCATGTCTCACTAGATTAATTAGAACTGAATAATAAGTTCAATCCTCACATGGTGCTCCATACTTTCAGCCTTGTGCCACATCTAAGCTACACTTAGAAAATCACCGTATATTGATTAAATATGCTATTTTGGAATTATCTTTATCCACAGGTGTATATGAAAATATTAATCACCTTTTTGAAGTTGTGTTGAGTGGAAAATAAAGTGCCTGAGTCATCATTAAAGATAATCTATCATGCTACATATTGACATTTTAATCACCTGTGTGGGTGGATGATAGTTTAGAGAATCTTTAGATAGCTAGGTGTGAACAAACAGCTCCAGGAAAAAATATCTACATTTAGTCATTATTTCTTTTTCATTTTATTTTTCAAACTTGGCACATTGACTTTTCATGTATTAACATCCTTGTCCTCATATATATATATATATATATATATATATAAAAAGACAGACATGTCCTGCTGCAAAGTGGCTACATAGGAAGATCAAGAAACAGAATGAGGATATTATTATCAATCCCTTTGAGCCTTGAGGGAGGCGCTTCTGGCCAAGTGTGTGGGTTTCTCTGTCATGCAGAGTAGTCAACCAAAATCAAATTCACATGAACGGCCTTGTTTAAACTTTTCTCTGATTCCCAGCCAATCTCTGTCACCTCCACCAGAGAGGGAGAAAGAGATTAGGGAGCGAGGATGCTGATCCCGATGATCGGATGCAAGTTGGTGCTGATGAGGCTACACATGTATTTATTTATTTTTAAAAATGAAAACTATTTCACAGGTCTCTCTAAACACTGATGCTTTTCTTAAAATGGTAAAATAGGGCAATTATGTCCTTTTGAAATTTGTCTATCAGTGGAAGCTGATACCACAGAAACATTAAAGTTGTGACAGGAAATGCTTGTTGTATTTACATAGAAAACGTGTATCCTGGTATTATTTTTTCCCATAGCAACTATTGTGGAGTCAAATACGAGTCCATGTAAAAAAAAAATGAGTACCACAAAACAATATAAAAAAAATGACAATGCATGTATTTACAAAAGAATGACAATATAGGAAGAAAACATTTAAAGATAAGAGAATGTGATGTATTTGTGTCGGCCTATGTGATAGACACATGTGTAAAAGAGTAAAGTCAAGACAAAAGTACAACCATGAAAATGAATGTGCCTCACTGGGGAACATTTCCCCCCCACATGTAACAATATCTTATAGACAGTGTTTTAAAAAAAGAATAGAGAAACAAGTGTACGCTTTTTAATAGGCTTAAGGAGTACCCCTAGTGACTTTTTTTTTTTTTTTTTTTTTTTGTTTGTCAAATGGGATAACTCATAAAATCTTCTTTCATTCATCCAAGCACACCTTTGACTTGTCAACAGTTTAGGAAATGGTAAAAGCTTTCATCATTAACACATGACTTGCTCAAGAGAAGGCAATGTTGTAGTGAATGGCTTCCATCCTTATGACTTTTGTAATCTAAATGGTGTGCATGTAAGTTCTACGTAGATAGTTTCTTCTCTCTTACATGCTTGTTGAGCTCTCTTCCAGCCTTTTGCTTTCAAGTCAGATTTGACCTTCAAAAATTTAAATGCGATGTCAATAGTTATCTTTTGTCTTCATAATTCCTGTTCTTTTATTGTTCTGTTTCTTTCATTCTCAGTAACCCCTTAAATCTTAATGGCTTTTATTGCTTTCCTTGGGACATGTGAGAAATAAAAAATAAATTTATAGGGTTAGATTAGATCTTCCTTTCATGAAACTGTTATTATTCAATTGGTTAGAGTAGCTCTCTGAGGTAAAAGATGTGAGGTTGAGTCTCACCAACAACTTGCTCAGTATTTTTGATTGAATTAGAATGATGGTTTTGAGTCATTGCAATAAAAAAATAACTGAAATTAAGATGCAAGAAAAATGTTAATTAATAAAGGTACTTTTATAGCATATACCTGGTATTGTCAATTCTATCGTTATTTTCATGGTGAACTTTCTAATGAGTTACATTTCTTAGTTCCACCAGTTTAGACATTCTCACCTATGATATACCATGTCGCATCTAAAAGATTGAATCATCCTCATTCCCTTCATATTCCATCGATAATGAATATCAGGGCACCAAGTTCAAATTCCAGTTGAGTTTGTTACATTTACTTATGTACAAAATACCCTTGGAAAAGGTATGAATCAATCTTTTTTTCCTTCCAGTTATGGGTTAAATAGTAGGACAAAACTGGGTTCTATAGCCTTGGTTGGCAATCAGTATATCACAGAAACTCCAACCTACTGCAGGAAAATCTGCCTAGTCAGTTATGAATCAAAACGGACATGATTGCTTTAACTGAAAGAATCAACTGTGATTAAGGTGAGGAAGTTATGGAGAGACATGATCCACCAAGTGTGCATCACGTATTGCTCTTAACTGAAAGAATCAACTGTGATTAAGGTGAGGAATATGGAGAGACATGATCCACCAAGTGTGCATCACGTATTGCTCTTAACTGAAAGAATCAGCAATGATTTAGGTGAGGAAATTGTGGAGACATGATCACCCAAGTGTGCATCACGTATGACTCTTGACTGAAAGTCAACAGTGATTTAGGTGAGGAAGTTGTGAAAAAACATGATTGCCAAGCATGTATCACATATGGCATTAACTGACTGAATCTAAAATATTGTGTGTGTGTGCATGAGATACAAGGGTTAGCTGAAAAGTTCATAGGCTGACCAAGATATAAATGTAAGTTGATGCACAAATTGGTACCTGCTTTGTGAAACTGACTCCCCTAGAGGATGCTTCCCCCATCACCACAATCTTAACCTGTTCAAGTCTAGGGTTAACCGTTATCTTCTCTATATATCTGCACAAACTGTCTCTTTTCTCTGTAACTGTCTACCTGCTTTGTGAAACTGACTCCCTAGAGGATGCTTCCCCAATCACCACAATCTTAACCTGTTCAAGTCTAGGGTTAACAATTATCTTCTCTATATATCTGCATAAACTGTCTCTCTTTCTCTGTAACTGTCTACCTGCTTTGTGGAACTGACTCCCTAGAGGATGCTTCCCCAATCACCACAATCTTAACCTGTTCAAGTCTAGGCTTAACCGTTATCTTCTCTATATATCTGCATAAACTTAGAATATTCTACATAATGAACTTTTTTAATTTTTATGTCCATTTTTTGTTTCCACTGAAGTATTGAAACCAACCTGAAAAAAGAGCAAATTAGGCTAGATCACAAAATATGAGACAATGTTTGAAGTAGAGCCAAAGATTTCATTGAGTGTGAGATGCAATTTTTTGTATCACTTTGTGCCACAGACAAATAGACAATCTATGCAGTGAACCCCCAAAAACAGTTTCTAAATAAATATAAAGTGTATAAACTTAGATTTGGGAAAAATGGCTCAGTTTTTTTGAGATTCAAAGGGGATTGTTTTTTATATTGTTTTTTTTTATTTTATTCTTTCAATGCATTCACACCATCAATGGAGAGTAATTTGCTTACTTGATGATCAATTGATGAAAATTTGCAATGAACATCTATTGAATGCAATCCATATAAGGAGTCTTATTTCATCATGATAATAATCTAAAATCTGTTTCCTGTGTATTCCTGGTAATAAATTTTTAAAATATGTTGATCACCTATTTTTTCCTGATTGGTCAGCATTTAGGAAGTTGTAATATTATTTTCAAAATGTATTTTTTTATTATAAGATATTTTATAATGTATTTTGGTAAACGCATTCCAAATATGTAATCCTGGTTTTCTATTGAAAACACGTTATCTATAAATGGTAACCGATTTACAAATCTATTTGAATTAATTTTTTAGCTCAAATGTATGACTGGACAAAAATCCCAAAAAAAATATAAAATAATTAAGATTTTTCCAAAAATGTAACAAAAGCAAAGCTTTTTTTTCAAAATATACTGGGCAAGCTTCAATGAGAAATCTGTATTCTTTTCAAAATGTATTCATGGCAATATTTTTCAAAAATGTAGATGGGTCCTAAAAATATTAAAAAAACATTGTTAAACTTTTTTCAAATTTATACCTTTTATAGGTAACTAATTTTGGTAAATGTATGGGACCTCTGGTTTTATTGCATTATTTTTCATTAAGCCTAGAAACAATTAAGATGAGTGGAATGGTTTCGAATCTGATGTAATACAAAAAAATCATTTAGATGAAAAAAAATATCGTAATGTAAACTATTCACAAATGTTAATATATATATATGAATATTAATTTAAAATATATATATATTTGACATCATAAACATTCTAAATAATTTTAAAAATCATAAGTTTTTTTTTAAATATATGTTTGGGTGGACTTTACATTTTCTCATTACACCGAAATTCCGTAAAACAAGAAAAATGGTTTGACGAATAATTTAAAAAATGGAATCGTCTAACTGATATTTCAATAGATCAATAGACTGTTGTTTGTTTTGGGTGCTTAAGATTCTCTTTCTTCTCCCACCCCTGTAATAAATGCTAAATATTAAAATAATTGGTCATTTCATTTAATTTCAGGGATATCAGTCATCAAGAAGGAAAACTTGATTATGTCCTGATTTAAAAAGTCCCATACCACCATGTTAATTCATAGACTGATCATTATATTTAAAAGAAAAGTTATGGGAAAAAACAAAATTTTATGTTTTATTGGATTTTTTTTTTAAAAAATTTTCTAAAATATTGCAGATAATAAAAAAAGAAATGGAATATAAGCCAGGATATATAGACAGAGGCAGACCAAAAGAATAAATCTGATGAATAAATTTTTAGATAGATAGAACAGTCAATTTATATCGTGGACAATTTAATTGACGTATGAAAATAAATTTAAATAGATAGATGGCTTTTTGAAACTTTGTGTTTTTTAATACAATTATAGATGCCGAAATAAGATTAAATAGATATTTCTTTTACGATATATAGATAGATTTGTTAGAAACAAAAAAATAAAAATACAAATCTAGATCCATTTATATTCTTCAATATGCAATTTTTAAGATTTAAATAAAGATGTCGGAAATTTATATTTAGAAAATCTTCATGGACATTTTCATTTAAACATAATTTAGAACTTATAAAAATTTTAAAAAATGGTTTGATTTAAGAAAGTTTGGGAAAAATTCAAAGCAGATAATCAGAAAATTTTACATTGATGTTTAAATGAAATCCCTTTGTGCCAAATTCATAAAAAAATAAACGAATGAATATATTTATGAATAGATGTTTTAATAAAAATTAAAAATGAAAATATATTGAAACAAAAAAGGATATTCAAAAATTTTAATCATAGATTTTAATACGGACAAATCCTTTTATTGAAAATTCTTCAATAATTTAAAACCTCCGTCAATGGTTTTAAACTTAAATGGTACGAATGTTAAAGATATGTTTATTCTTATAAATGGTTCACCTTTTTTTATTGACATTGGACTTTTTTGCAATTTCTTGCTATTTTTTGGATTAATTCATGAAAATTTTTTGTTCCATTATTTTTTTTTAAAAAAATGGATATATATTGATATATTGGAGAATAGAATAGGTCTCATGAAAAACTTGATTAAAAATTTTTTTTCCGTATGTATTTTATATTGGTTAAGCATATCAAAACAAATGAAAATTTATAATATCAATTTTTTGTTTTCAATTTACACTTTAAATTTATATAAATTTTCAAAAAATTATTATAAATTGATATTTATTTTAGATAAAAATCTTTCACTATTTAATATAATATTCTCTAAAAATATAAATTTTTTAAAAAAATGTATACCATGATGAAAAAAAAAGTTTTGATAAAAATCAAATAATATCGTTTAAATATTTGTTATTAGATAAAGACCAAAGTATTTTTTGATTATTTTATTAAAAAAAAATTTTAATTTTTTCAAAATTTTAATTAAAAAAAATTGTTTTTATTGATGTCAGCGAATATTAAAAAACATAATTAAAAATTTTATTTTTTTTTAAAAAAAATTTGATTTAGAAATTCTTTTTTTCAAATAATTGTCGGATTTTAATGAAATTTTCAGGACTCATTCAAATGAATTAATTATTTTTTTTTTTTATATTTTTTTAAAATATTTTAAAAAATATTTTTTTTTTATTAATCTTGTTTAATTTTATGAAATTTCGAGAAATTAAAATTTGAGATATTTGTATTAGTTAAATGCAGGACACCATGGAGAATTTTAAAATCAGTTTTTTTTTTGTCAAATCAAAACACCATTTACAGAAAATCTGTTCTGAATCGTAAAATAAAAAAAATGCAATAAAACTAAGACATTATTTTTTTTTGAAAATTTTAATTGTTTTATTAAATTTATATTTCTTGAAAAATATTTCAAAAAATTTTTGAATTTTAAAAGAATTTTTTCATTTTTTTTTAATAAATTGAAAATTTTATAAAGTTTTAAATAATAATTTAAATTTTTTAAAAATTTTTTAATTTAGATATTATTTAATATTATTAAATATTTACTAATCATAAATGAAAAGCTTTACAAATCATCAAACACCAATATTTTTTAAAGAATTTTGAAATTTTTTATATCCAAAAAACGTGCAATTTTTTTTGTATATAGGACCATACACGACATTATCAGAAAATAAGAATGGTAACTATATTAAATTTAAATTCAATATCTAAAATTCAATAAAATATTAGAATTATGGAACATATTTTCCTAATTTTTAAGATTACTGAAAACTTAAAAATTATATAAAAAAAGCACTCATAAATATTAAAATATTTTTATTATTAAATCTATTTAGAACAACATTCAGCATATTTTATCAATTAAAAACCAACATTTACACAGATTAAATAAACATCTACTATCAACGTGTAAAATCAATTTTGATATATTTTAAAATTAAATTAAAATATTTTTTGAAATTAGATTAAATATAAATTTTAAATTGAAATATTCCTCAAATAAAGTTTCAGAAAATTATATTTTAAGGAAGTAAGTCCTTTTAATAAAAGAATTGTTATTTGATTTTTAGAATTTTAAAAAAACATCCTTATATATTTTTAAAAAAAATACTTTTTATTTAAATTATTTTTTGAAATACAGAAAGTATTTTGCTATTTTATAGTATTGTCAAAGTTAAAGTATTAAATATTATTAAATAAAAAAATTAATTAATAAAAGATTTTTCATTTTTAAATATTCCGTTTTTAAACAGGTTCGTTTTTTCCTTTATCAAATTTTCTACAATACATGAATTTTTGATAATTAGTTTATATATATTATTTATATATATATGTATTTATTAAATTGTTCCTTTCTTCCATGAAAAAAATGTTATTGTAGAACACTTGAATTCTATCGAATGTCTACAAAATAAAAAATAAAAAATGGACAGGAGAAATTTATTTATTAAATTTAAATTATTTATCCAGCAGATCTTTTTTTACGCTTGAAATTTATTGTTAACGTTAAGCCTTTCATGAACGTGGATGATTTTATTAATTTGACATTATTCGAAATTTAAAGAAAATCTTTGATTTATTTAAACAGGTTTTCCCAATTCAGTATCTGTCGATATGTAACTGGTTAATGAGTTAATAGTTTAAAATTTACATTATTATCAAAAAACTGTACAAATGATTTTTATGCCATATTTATCATCTTAACGTTTTTTTAGGAAACATAGGTGTCTAAAAACACTGTATATGTATGGTTTATTTTGTTTAACATTAAACATTATTCGAAATAAATCCTATCTTTGACCCATTGCTAATGAAATGTTTATGGCTTTCAGTTATTGTCTATATTTTTGATGAGGTATTATGTATATATTTACAATTTCGAACTAACTGTCTCATCTTTGAAAGCCATTTAATAATGAACAATTCGATATTTGATTCTGAGAATTTGAGATAGGTCATTAATACACATATTTCAATTTATTCGAACTAAATTTGAAAAATTTTAATATTATCAAAACTTTTTCAGTATCTGAGAATTTCTGAGATGAGGTATTATGTACAGAATTTTAATTATTCGAATATTGTCCTCATGAAAAACATATTTATCACAACGTTTTGGCCTTTCAGTCTGTCTATATATCTGAGATGAGATATTATGTAAATTTTTTACATTATTCAGACTATTGTCCTCATCTTTGACGCCATATTTATTACAACGTTTCGGCCTTTCAGTATCTGTCTATATTTCTGAGATGAGGTATTATTACAATATTTACATTATTCGGACTATTGTCCTCATCTTTGTTGCCATATTTATTACAACGTTTCGGCCTTTCAGTATCTGTCTATATTTCTGAGATGAGGTATTATGTACACTATTTACATTATTCGGACTTTGTCCTCATCTTTTGTTGCCATATTTATCACAACGATTTGGCCTTTCAGTATCTGTCTATATTTCTGTGATGAGGTATTATGTACACTATTTACATTATTCAAACTATTGTCCTCATCTTTGTTTCCATATTTATTACAACGTTTCGGCCTTTCAGTATCTGTCTATATTTCTGAGATGAGTTATTATGTACATCATTTACATTATTCGAACTATTGTCCTCATCTTTGACGCCATATTTATTAAAACGTTTCGGCCTTTCAGTATCTGTCTATATTTTCTGAGATGAGGTATTATGTACATTATTTACATTATTCAGACTATTGTCCTCATCTTTGACGCCATATTTATTACAACGTTTTAGGTCTTTAGTATCTGTTCTATATTTCTGAAATGAGGTATTATGTACACTATTTACATTATTCGGACTATTGTCCTCATCTTTGACGCCATATTTATTACAACGTTTCATTTTCAGTATCTGTCTATATTTCTGAGATGAGGTATTATGTACACTATTTATTTTCGGACATTATTCTTTGACGCCATATTTATTACAACGTCCCTTTTCCATCTTTGAGATGAGGTATTAAGCCATTTTTATTATTCAACGTTTCTTTGAAGCCATATTTAGTTACAACGTTTATATTTCTGAGATGAGGTTTCTTAAAAGGTGTACACTATTTACATTATTCAGACTATTGTCCTCATCTTTGACGCCATATTTATTTTAAACGTTTAGGCCTTTCAGTATCTGTCTATATTTCTGAAATGAGGTATTATGTACACTATTTACATTATTCGGAACTATTGTCCTCATCTTTGACGCCATATTTATTACAACGTTTAGGTCTTTCAGTATCTGTCTATATTTCTGAGATGAGGTATTATGTACACTATTTACATTATTCGGACTATTGTCCACATCTTTGACGCCATATTTATTACAACGTTTCGGCCTTTCAGTATCTGTCTATATTTCTGAGATGAGGTATTATGTACACTATTTACATTATTCGGACTATTGTCCTCATCTTTGACGCCATATTTATTACAACGTTTCGGCCTTTCAGTATCTGTCTATATATCTGAGATGAGGTATTATGTTCACTATTTACATTATTCAGACTATTGTCCTCATCTTTGACGCCATATTTATTACAACGTTTAGGTCTTTCAGTATCTGTCTATATTTCTGAGATGATGTATTATGTACATCATTTACATTATTCGGACTATTGTCCTCATCTTTGTTGCCATATTTATTACAACGTTTCGGCCTTTCAGTATCTGTCTATATATCTGAGATGAGGTATTATGTACACTATTTACATTATTCAGACTATTGTCCTCATCTTTGACGCCATATTTATTACAACGTTTCGGCCTTTCAGTATCTGTCTATATTTCTGAGATGAGGTATTATGTACATCATTTACATTATTCGGACTATTGTCCCTCATCTTTGTCGCCATATTTATTACAACGATTTCGGCCTTTCAGTATCTGTCTATATTTCTGAGATGAGGTATTATTCATACACTATTTACATTATTCGGACTATTGTCCTCATCTTTGACGCCATATTTATTACAACGATTCGGCCCTTCAGTATCTGTCTATATTTCTGAGATGAGGTATTATGTACACTATTTACATTATTCGGACTATTGTCCTCATCTTTGTCGCCATATTTATTACAACGTTTCGGCCTTTCAGTATCTGTCTATATTTCTGAGATGAGTTATTATGTACATCATTTACATTATTCGGACTATTGTCCTCATCTTTGACGCCATATTTATTACAACGTTTCGGCCTTTCAGTATCTGTCTATATTTCTGAGATGAGGTATTATGTACACTATTTACATTATTCAGACTATTGTCCTCATCTTTGACGCCATATTTATTACAACGTTTCTCACCTTTCAGTATCTGTCTATATTTCTGAGATGAGGTATTATGTACACTATTTACATTATTCAGACTATTGTCCTCATCTTTGACGCCATATTTATTACAACGTTTAGGTCTTTCAGTATCTGTCTATATTTCTGAGATGAGGTATTATGTACACTATTTACATTATTCGGACTATTGTCCTCATCTTTGACGCCATATTTATTACAACGTTTCGGCCTTTCAGTATCTGTCTATATTTCTGAGATGAGGTATTATGTACACTTTTTACATTATTCAGACTATTGTCCTCATCTTTGTTGCCATATTTATTACAACGTTTAGGTCTTTCAGTATCTGTCTATATTTCTGAAATCAGGTATTATGTACACTATTTACATTATTCAGACTATTGTCCTCATCTTTGACGCCATATTTATTACAACGTTTAGGTCTTTCAGTATCTGTCTATATTTCTGAGATGAGGTATTATGTACACTATTTACATTATTCGGACTATTGTCCTCATCTTTGACGCCGTATTTATTACAACGTTTCGGCCTTTCAGTATCTGTCTATATTTCTGAGATGAGGTATTATGTACACTATTTACATTATTCAGACTATTGTCCTCATCTTTGACGCCATATTTATTACAACGTTTAGGTCTTTCAGTATCTGTCTATATTTCTGAGATGAGGTATTATGTACACTATTTACATTATTCAGACTATTGTCCTCATCTTTGACGCCATATTTATTACAACGTTTAAAAATGTTTCAGTATCTGTCTATATTTCTGAGATGAAATAATTATGTACATCATTTACATTATTCGAACATTGTCCTCATCTTTGTTCCATATTTATTACAAGGTTTCGGCCTTTCAGTATCTGTTTATATTTCTGAGATGATGGTATTATGTACATCATTTACATTATTCGGACTATTGTCCTCATCTTTGTTGCCATATTTATTACAACGTTTCGGCCTTTCAGTATCTTTCTATATTTCTGAGATGAGGTATTATGACACACTATTTACATTATTCAGACTATTGTCCTCATCTTTGATGCCATATTTATTACAACGTTTCGGCCTTTCAGTATCTGTCTATATTTCTGAAGATGAGGTATTATGTACACTATTTACATTATTCGGACTATTGTCCTCATCTTTGTCGCCATATTTATTATAACGTTTCGGCCTTTCAGTATCTGTCTATATTTCTGTGATGAGGTATTATGTACACTATTTACATTATTCGGACTATTGTCCTCATCTTTGTCGCCATATTTATTACAACGTTTCGGCCGTTGTACGCTCTGGCATTCTTCAGGTGGTTTGAATGTCAAACTGATCCCTTTATTTCGCTCACTGTTCCAGTTCCACGTGCCATGTCTGATGGATGTCAGTTATCAGTTATCTCCTGTTAATTCCTCTCTCCAATTTCTCCAATGAGGTATTAATTTATCCTCTGTTACATTATTCAGAGGATAAAATTTTGAGTTAGATCCAGTGACAAAACCCAAAAGAGTGTGAGTTCAATACCCGGTTAAGGGAGTGCAGAACTTCTGACTATATTTCTGAGATGAGGTATTATGTACACTATTTACATTATTCAGGCAATTATCCTCATCTTTGTTGTCATATTTATTACAACGTTTCGGACTTTCACTATCTGTCTATATTCCTGAGATGAGGTATTATGCACACTATTTACATTATTCAGACAATTATCCTCATCTTTGTCGCCATATTTATTACAACGTTTCGGCCTTTAAGTATCTGTCTATATTTTTGAAATGAGGTATTATGTACACTATTTACATTATTCGGACTGTTGTCTTCATATTTGTCGCCATATTCACTTTTATTCATATTGACTTTTATTCAGTGGATAAAAGCGTCGGTTGAATCAAGTGCCTTGACCCAAAGAGTTGTGAGTTCAATACCTGGCTACAGCTGAGGTGAACGAAAACTTGGATAGTTGAGTTAAACAGAAATAACTGATACTTAGACATCCATAAGAGGCATGGCACCTGAAACTAGAACAATCTAATCCGGTGGATGAAATAAAGTGTACAGTTCAAAATTCCAATCACCTGAAGAAGGTGGAAGCGTACAACGGCCGAAACGTCGGGAATACAGCAACGAAGACGAGGAGAGCAGTCTGAACAATGTAAATAATTAAAATATCATATTTCAGAAATAAGACAGAATATAGAATTTTGAACGTATCTAACATGGATATGTGTCAAAATTTGGTAAACAAAGATGATTTTTTTTTTCCGATGTAAATAGTGTATATAATTATAATACCTAATCTCAGAAATGTAGACATAAAAAAATCGTTCGAGACAAAGAAAGAAATGTTGGATTCTGATATCATATCCATTTCCTCACAAAGCAAGAGAACACTTGAGATAACAGAGATGTGGTTCTAGAGAAAGATGCTAAGGATACTATTGACTGAACATTGTCCTTTTGTAGGAGTTTTGTTTTAAAAAAAATTTCAAGACATTTATTTTGACAGTGTAAATTATTTAGAGACATATGGATTTTCATTATATATTACTTTAATGTTCTTTAGATCGTTAAAACAGATCCGAATAGAAATATTTATTAAGAGAATCATTAACATTCCGAGGTCACCGGCATTGATCACGTCCTTCCGAATCTGTAATTTTGAATTTGTAAGTCACAAAAGTTCAAATACGCATTTTTTCATTTTATTTTCAATAAACAAATAAAATTGCGTATAATTCCCACAAATATTTGACTAAAATAATTGTAGTTACTTGACAGAGATATTCGGAAATCTACATTACTAATCATGATAAATTTATTTAGCATTTACTAAATAATGAGGAAAATATTTCGTTGGGCGTCTAAACTCCTCGCTGTACTTAAGAAAGGTTAAATATGCATATTGTAAGATCAAAAAATTGAGAAAAAATTTAAAAACGCAATCTATAAAATGTTGGGATATATCATTATACCATTATATTAAATTCTTTGGTTATTATAAAAAGTCTTTTTAAGGAAATTGTAATTGCGTGTTACAAAATGTACGCAGATATATATTGCTTTTCCTTGACTAGCAAAAGAGATACATTGTTAGACTTTACCGATAGATATTCGGTGGAAAGAAAAGAAAAGACATTTTTTTTTGTTCCGCCAAAACCTCAAGCAAATCACTTCACCCTTCCGCGCCAACTATTCTTCCCGTCGTTGCCCTGAGGAGGTTGGGGGTGATGCAAGAGGAAGAGGAGGAGGAGGAGAAGGAACAAATGCCTTTAGCCGCTGAATATAAAAGGATTAATGTTTTGACAGACGGACTGTTTCCCTTTAAGCAATCCAAAATGTTTTGGAGAAAAAATTTAATGTCCACATAGAAGGACCGTCGATTCCATGTCAGACAACAAGGATGTCAAAGGGGGCAGGGAAAAGGGAGATAACTTCGGTGTGGGAGATTTGTGTTGATTCAAAATGGTCGATTACCCTTTGACTAAAAGACTTCACTTCTCTTACCACCATTGCCTTTTGGTTTGACCGTTCGGACAGAGAAGGTGAAGTTTTTTTTCCATCTGGTGTCAAAAAAAAATGAAATAGGAAATAATGTTTTGAAGGGACGAAAATATAAAATATTCTGGTTTACGCACGCACACAATTTACTATCTTCTTCTAATGGATTTTATGTCAAGAAAGAAAATATTATATATATATATATATATATATATATATATATATATATATATATATATATATATATTTAAATATGCTCAAAGAAAAGAAAAAGTTACTTTTGTTCAACCATCAAAAAAATTTGGATTAGATTAACTTGAAAACTAACTAAACATTGAAAAATCCATTACCTGCACAGTTTCCAATTTAAAATGCACACAAAAAAACCATTCAAAAGGTTTGGTAATAGCTTCAAATTCATTTGCGATTTTAAACTACCATAAATTTCATGATTGGATGCAATGCATGCAAAATATAAATTTGATATATATATATATATATATATATATATATATATATATATATATATTATAAAAATATAAATATTCTTTTATATATATATATATATATATATATATATATATTTTTTGTCGGCTTATCTGTCTATATTTAGATGAGGTAGTTTACAAATCATATTATTTTACAATTGTCCTATTTAAAAGATATAATATATATATATATATATATATATATATATATATATATATATATATATATAAATATATATATATGTGTGTGTGTGTGTGTGTGTGTGTGTTGTGTGTGTGTGTATTTCCCAAAACTCAGACGTTCTAAAATCAAATTTTAAAAATCAATTTTTGAAAAAAAAAAAATCAAAAAATTTTCTGAAAATGAAATTACGTCTGAAATACACTATCTCCTACCAAATGGATTTATATTCTTTATTCATTATTATACTGCTCTATTCTTACATCAAGAGATGTTTGTATTTATATCCTCATTGGAATCATCCCTAATAAGCATCAAGTTTATATTAAATATATATATATATATATATATGTGTGTGTGTTGTTTGTTTTTTTTTTTGTGTGTATATATTCTATGCTAATGGTTTCTTTTCGGCTTCTCGCTAGTAGAACTCAATCCAACTTAGTTTCTAGCCAATTTTATTTCTCAGTTTAATTTTTGAAAATGCAATGTCAATCGCTTTCAATTGTCCTCCTGATTACTTTTTTGAAGTTCACGCTCATTATTAATTTTCTTTTCTTTCTTCAAACCGTTTAACCGCTTACTTTTCTTAGTGGCTTTAATTCCATGCATGGTGTTATACCGATTATCTTTCCCTTTGTCTCTCTCTATCTATATAATATATATATATATATATAGAAAAATATACTGAAAAAAAAAAAAAAAAATCCTAATATGCGATTATGCTGTTTTAATGTTTAATGTTAACGTCGGACGTTTCGGTCTAATAGACCATCTTCAGTACATATTCAAAACATAATTAATTTAGACCATATACAATTTTACATGAAAAAGGCGATGGACATAAAAAAACAATACTTAATTATTAAAAAGCAGCATAATCTTTTATATTTAAAACTTTTTTTTTTTTTTTTCATATATTTTTTCATTTTTCCATATTTTGATTTATTTTCTATATATTTATATTTTAATTATATATATATATATATATATATATATCCTATATAATATTTGTTCATTTCCCCTAGATTTGTAACATGATGAAAAAAGTTAAAACTCAATTAAATCAATGTTTTGTAATTAAATTTTATTATATTTAAGAGGAAAGATCAAAATATCGTGTTTTGTTAAGGTTAGGATTTTAATGTTTTTATCCGGTTTTAAAAAAAATTTCATTGATTTGAAATCATTTCAAAAATCAAAGATTTGTGAAATCGATTAATGAAACTTTCATGGACATATTTAGAAATTCCTTCTCTTTTTTTAAAATTTTTTTTTCTTTTAATTGCTTTGATAGATAATATTTTTATTTCTACTATTGTCTTTGTTTAAAGAAAATCTTTTCGATGAATAAATAATTTTTTTTGGAATTGTTTACATTTTTTTTTAAATATTAATTAAATAATTTATTAAATTAAAAAATCTTTTTAAAATTCTGCATTGCTACAAGACGGCGGTTTGTTGATATTGTTAATTTAAATGACATTTATCAATCCTCTTTAAAAAGCTTTGTCATTTTAATTTTTTAACAATATTTTATAAAATAATTAAAATAAAAATAGTATTTCAAAGATTCTAGTTTTTTTTAGATATTCTACTTATACATTACATAATCCTTATAAAGGTCATGATTTTTTATATTTTCAGATTTTATTTTTTTTCTTTAAATATCTTCAAACGTAAATAAAAAGGTGTCAATTAAATAGTAGGTAATTATGAAAAATATTATCTTAACTTTTTAAAATTACTAGGTAGTTAAAATTAAAAACAAAAATTTTATTAACTTAGATTTTGTAAATTTATATTTTTTCTGGTCACCCATACTAAAAGTCATCACCTTTGAATTATCTTGAAAATTTAACAATAAAGACTTTATCAAAGGATGACCCTTTATTAAGAAAAGCTTGTTGAACTATATTTTTATGCTATAAATAAGTAATATTTTTTCAAATCAAAGTAATTTTACTTTAAATTTGCTAAATTTATTTCCAAATAATGAGTCAATTTTTTTTTTTAATTTTAGAAATTATTGTTAAAAACGATAATTTTTCAAAATTGTTTAAAAATTTCTTAAAATTAAGAAAATGGTTAAGCTTTTAAATAAAAAACAAATCTCAAATCGGGCAAAATTCCGATTCTATATATAAATTTATTTAACATTCACCAGAATTTTTTACTTCCAATGAAATGGAAATTAAACTAAATTTAATCATTTAACTTCCATTTAAAAAATAAAATTCAAAATTTAGAAAAAATTTTTTTCTTTTTAAAATTAAATTTAAACTTTATTATCAAAATAATTCACTGGGATTGATATAAAATATATATATATATATATATATATATATATATATATATATATATATATATATATTATATATATATATATATATATATAAATATATATATATATTATATAATTTTAAAATTATATGAAAAAACTAAACAGAGTTTTTTTTTACAAAAATAAAAAAAAAAAAAAAAAATAAATAAATGTCCATAAAAACAATAAACCAGACTGGGCAAAACATCTTCCGTTTTAAATTTAGACACCCCTAATTACCCTGACTTGACATCTATGAATGTAACTCTATACTGATATTTATATTATTAACACTATTTACAAATTACCTCCTATTTAAACAATCGCCCTGGCTGTTACCATGGAAATTTTGATTTCAATTATGAATATAATAATAAAACACGTAAATTTCAGAAATAATTATTCCCCAAAAATTTTCGCTTGAAGATGGAACAGAGCTTACTTTAATTCAATTTAATTCAAATAATTATATTGAAGTTTTTCTAAATTTCTTTTTTGTTTGATATATCTTATATTTAGCGCGTTGGAATCATATTTTTAAATAATAATTATATTTATGCTCTACTTTTGTATCGAGCACTATTTTTTAAAATAATAACAAAAATACTAAAGAACTTTGGATTATTTACCTAACCAGTTCTTTCCTTCTATTCTATATATTTTTACACACACACACATATATATATAATATATATATATATTTATATATATATATATATATATATATATATATTTAAATTTTGTTTTTTTTTTAATTTGAAAATAAAATATCTGAAAATAAAGATTTATAGTATTATATGTGATTGAAAAAAAAAAATTCTTTTGACACGTTGCAAAATCCATCATTTTTTATTTCATTGGATCGTTATTTTTTGATAAAAAATTAAATATACAAAAGAAAATATAATAGACTGGTAAATTAGAATTTTTGAAAGAATATTCTTGAAATGTTTTTCCATCTAAATAATTGTTTCTATAATCTTTTTGTGAATCATACCGTTGTCCCTGACTATCAACGTTGATGGAGAGTAAAAGAAAAAAAAAAAAAAAGAATAATTTATTATATATTATTGGAAAAAATATATTTCTTTTAAAAAATATATTTTTTTTTTCCATTTTCCTTCAGCTAATTTTGAAACTACCAGAGTAGTCAAATCATTTCGTTTTTTAACAAAAACTGAGTCTGAAAAAATTTTAACGGATGAAATGCGATTTTTAATTTTTTTTTTTTGCAATTTTTCATAAAATTTATTTCAAACTATTACTTGATATATATAAAATTATAAATTGTTTATATCATATATAATATAT
The DNA here is from genome assembly GCA_903632075.3 of Acanthosepion pharaonis. Classification (NCBI taxonomy): domain Eukaryota; kingdom Metazoa; phylum Mollusca; class Cephalopoda; order Sepiida; family Sepiidae; genus Acanthosepion; species Acanthosepion pharaonis. Next base: position 316,122 of record CAHIKZ030002078.1, on the reverse strand, counting down.
ATATATATATATATATATATATATTATAAAATAATTGAGAGAGAGAGATGAAAATGAGATTTACATATATTTATATATATATATATATATATATATATATATATATATATATATATATATATATATTTGTCATTATGCGGCAGATTTCTTTTAATTAAATGAAAAAAATCCAATGAAAACTGTTGCAAACAAAAACCAATTAAACTATTTTTTAAATATCACATTAAAATAGAATAAAATAAACCCTAAATATTTATTTTTTGATTAAAGTTTTTCAAGAAAAATTTATCCTTGCTATCTCTTACCTTCCCTTACCCATTATATTAACTTTTTTTTTTTGTTCTTTAATTCTTTTGTAATGTAAAATCAAAAAGGAAACTTTTCTAAATTTACTTATTTATGCTATTGTTTCATCTTGCATTTTGTATTTTTTTACATTTTTTTTTTTTTTTACTTTTTGTATATCTGCCTGTCTGTCTTGAATCAATTTATAAAATGTAGTCGGTCTGATGAGATGAATATATTCATCAAAATAAACTTATTACTGACTATTTTGTTTTTAATTTTTTTATATTTTTATTCTAATTTCTCTTCTCTCTCTCTCTCAATCTGTCTTTTTCATATTAAAATATATATATATATATATATATATATATATAATAACATTTAATAAATGTAAATAATTTTTTTAGATAAAATGAAATATTTTAAATAAATCAAATTAAGTTTATAAAAAAACAGTATTAAACAATATTTATTTAGAATGTCCGAATCCAACAAGAATAAAAAATATTCAAATTTCATTTATATTTTATTCTGTATCCATTATAAAAAAGTAAACATAAAATGTCTTTGAAATTTTGCTCTATTTATATATTTGTCCATTTATATATATATATATATATATATATATATATATATATATATATATATATATATATATATATATATATATATATATATATATATATAATTTTCATTAATGCATGTTTCATTAAATAATATAGACAAGTTTTGTCTATTTATTTTAAGTAAGTTCCTTTCATATTGTCTGATAAGCTTAATAACATTATCATTGAAAGACGAAAGAAAATCACCATATTGATACATGTTTTTAATCCAATCTAAGCTTTCGGCTTACATAAGCCATTATCAAAGATGACAATTACATTTCAATATATTAAAACAATACACGGACAAAAAATAATGATAGTCTGTTTTTTTGCATGAAAAATTTCAAAGCAACGACTAACTCGTGTATTACGAGACGCGGAAGCAAAAATCGCGTCGCAGCTCGTGACGTCACACATGAAACTCGAACTTGAAATATTAAGTATGGGAAGCCGTTGGTATAAACCAATGACTTCTGTTATAAATTATAGGCATTTAAGAATGTTTGCGGAGATTTTGTAGTTTATTTTGTTCAGTTTAGGTTTCAACTGTTTTTTGTATATAGCTTCAATTTTTTTTTTTTTTTTTGTTTTCATGTTTAAAATAGTTGTGTTTTCAATTAAAATTGAATTCTGTACGCGGCCAGGCATGTTATTTTTTTTTCTAAAAATAAAAGAGTTATCATTCAAATGTAATGTCAAGCATCGTGAAAGATAGTTTTTTTTGTTATATTTTTTAATATAAATATTATTTAATCCAAAAATATATATATATTTTTTTAAACTATGTTGTTTTTTTTTTGTCGTGTTATAGATATTTATTGTGAAGAATCATTGGGATATATTTTCAACTGGATATACTAGATTTATATATAGTATATTTATTAACTAAATTTTTTGCTAGGATCTGTTATATCATATATTTATATATTTACTATTTTTTTATAAATTATTTTCATCTTTCTTATATAATTAAGTATGCTTTTTTGCTTATATAAATAATTTATAATTTTCCATCAAAATTGAAGCAGTATTATGTTTTAAATAATCTTTGTTAAAAATTTAAAAGGTAATTCGTTATGATAAATTTTCAACAATATCACATTCAATTATTTTTTTTTATAGTGGAATTTGAATTCCTTTATGATAAATGGGTGTTTTTTTATTTTGCGGTTTTTTTAGCTTTTGACAATTATCTTTAGTTTTTATTATTTAATATATTTCATAATTTATAAAAAATACATTATTTTATTCTTTAATTGTCGGTATTGATAAACAGAACTTAAAATATATTTTGAAAAGCTGTCAATTATTTTGGTATTTCCGGTAGATATCAGCATTGGCCCACTAAATATATTTCGTAATAAGTAACCTATTCGTCATTGATAAACCTATCTTATAATGTCTTTTGAAAAGAGGTCAATTATTGTGGTATTTGCAGTAAATACCGATATTGACACAGTGAATATATTTGGCAAATATATTCACTGTGTCAATATCGGTATTAATAAACTGAACATTAAATTTATTTGGAAAATGGTCAATTATATTGGAATTTCTGCTAATATCATGATGTAGCATTATTGGCTCGTTAAATATCTTTGGTTATAGGGATATTTAATTCGTTATTGATAAACAGAACATATAATATATTTTGGAAAGCGATCAATTATTTTGGTATTTACGGTAAATACGAATATTAATATGTTAAATATTTTTGGTAATTGGCGAAAAATGTATTTGTTACCTATTAAACTGAAGTTTTGATATTTTGGCAAGCGGTCATTTTGGTAATTACGGTAACTATAATCTTTAGAAAACTTTATATTTTTTGTAAAAGAAGTAATATCTACAAGATATTTGATAAACTTGACCTAAATTATATTTAATCCAAATGGTTAGTAATTAATGTAATTAGTTAAATATCAACATCGACACATTAAATATCCTTTTGACGATTTTAATATGTTAGAGTTAAAATTTATTCGTGCAATTTAGTTAATTAAATTAAATGTAGAGAGTGCATTGAAAAATCATTGGATAAGCAATTAGGGGACAGATTATTGTTAGTTACTTCTCATTTATTTCTTTGAACGATGTGATTAGAGATTATGGTAATTAAGGTAAATATGTCTGTATTGAGAAATGTATATAATAAGAAATTAATGTCTTAGTAGGTCTGATTATAATATGAAATTAGTCATATTAGGCCTGATTATAATATGAAATTAGTCATATTAGGCCTGATTATAATATGAAATTAAAGTCATATTAGGTCTGATTATAATATGAAATTAGTCATTAGGTCTGATTATAATATCAAATTAAAGTCTTATTAGGTCTGATTATAATATTAAATTAGTCATATTAGTCAGATCTGATTATGATACCAAATTAAAGTTTTATTAGGTCTGATAATAATATCAAATTAAAGTCATATTAGGTCTGATTATGATATCAAATTAAAGTCCTAATTAAAGTTAATTGTTATTTATTTCTTTGAACGATGTGAATAGAGATTATGATCATTAAGTTAAATATGTCTTTATTGAGAAATATAATATTCTGGAACAGATATGTAGATATTGAAATATGCGACTTAGATTTATCTTCAAGAAAAGTTGACAGGAATAATGATATTTTAGAAACTATTATTCAGTAACGAGAGATAATAATCTCTTGAAGATGCTGAACTGATTTGACGATTTGGTTATTTTTATATTAAATTGATTCAGGAAAATGGAGAGCAGTTATGGTAATTCAGAAAAAATATCAACATTGAAAAAATAAATGTTTTAAGAGTCCAATTTGGAAACATTTTTCTTTTAAATAAAAAAACACAATAAATAAATTTTTGAAATAAATTATTTTTGAATATAAATCTGTTTAGATTTCTGAGATGAGGTATTATGTACACTATTTACATTATTCGGACTATTGTTCTCATCTTTGTCACCATATTTATTACAATTTTTCAAGTCCTTCAGTAAAGTCTATATTTCAAAGATGAGGTATTATGTAAACTATTTATTTATTATTCAGACTATTGTCATCATCTTTGTTGCCATATTTATCAAAACGTTTCAATTTCAAATACTTTAAACTATCTCTATACATTTGAATTTATTAGTATTTATCTACACTATTTAAATTATTCGGACCATTGTCCTCATCTTTGTTGCCATGTTTATCTCAACGTTTCGGCCCTTCAGTATCTAAAAATATAACCGTATATATATATATATATATATATAAATATATTTGATTATTCGGATTTTTTCCTTCATCTTTTCGCCATATTTATTATTAATGTTTCTGGCCTTCAGTAACTTTTATATTTTGAGATGAGGTATTATGTTCAATACTATTTACATTATTCGGACTGATCATCTTTATTCCAAATATTTATTTCAGGTGGTTGGAATGTTGAACTGAACCCTTTATTTTTGCTCATCTATAAAAACTAAATTTATAGTTGCATTTTCCATGTTTAATGGATGTCAATCTTATCAGTTATCTCCTGTTAATTCTCCTTTCCTGTTCTCCACTTGCCTTAACCCCATTTAACTCAACTTTTTCCCGCATTTTGTCAATGGATCTAACTAACGTCTTTATCCTCTGTGCCATGTGTATTTGGGGGAAATAAATGTCTACATTGACAAACAAAATATATATTTGACTGTAAAATTTATACATGGAGATTTTGAAATAATAATTTGATTAAATAAACTCATTTAAATATCTACATCATTTAAAAAAAAATCTTTTTAAAAAAAATTAAAAAAAATGAAATTATATAAAGTTTTTTAAATCATCTTCATTTGCCAAGAATTCACAACGTTTCGACCGTTGTACGCAAAATTCCTCAAATTTAGGAATTTCGTAAATAGTTTTTCTAAATCACATTTAAAAAAGCCATAATTAAATTTGTTTCTAATTTAACTTATTCTCCAAGATTTGGTTATAATGCTATAACATATAAGTATTTAACATCCCAAATTATTTAAAAGTCACTGGTTCTAACCAACGTTTTTATATCCATGTGTCCTTGAGACATCCGGAAGAAGCAATAAATATTTAAACGTGAAACCAGATAAAAAATATCTTCAGATGGTGGACGAAAATTATTTAGTATTTTTTTTCCGAAATATTTTTTATTATAAATTTAAATATTTCAGAAATTATAAAAATCATTTTTAGAATTGATATATATATATATATATATTATTTTAATAATATAAATATATATATATATTATATATATATATATAGATAAGATAGATATAATATTAGTGGTTAATTACACAAACACACACATATATATATATATATATATTTATATGAATTATATATAATACATGCATTTCTTTTTACATAAATATATATATATATATATATATATATATAAATATATATATATATATATTTATTTAAATTTCAAATAAGAAAGAAAAGGTTAAACTGATGTCATAAGAACAGATTATATAATATATATATATATATATATATATATATATATATATATATATATATATATATATATATATATATATATATATATATATATATATATATATATATATATATATATATATATATATATATAAAAAAGTTTCAAATTAAAAATTATAATGTTTATTTTATGAAAGTATTTATTTATTTATATATATATTTGATATTTCAAATTGTCCTCAATTTTTCATCAGAAATAACTGTTTGTTACAAATAAATTAAAATTACTGTTTGTTAGCAAGTAGCGTCCTTCGCGAGACGCGGACGTCACGTGATATGGAACGTCACTGTTCGGATATTCCTAACTTAAATCTAACTGTCATAAATATTTTTAAAAAATTTTTTTACTATATCTAAAAAAAAATTGCTTAACTATTGAAATATTTAGAAAGATTTAAAACACCTAAGTCCCTATTCAACCCTAATTTATGTGTATTTAATTTTAAAATCCAATATGTTTCTTTTTTTCTGCGTGTGAATGTGGAAGTAAAATCGGAATCTATTAATAAACATTTATAAACAAGTATACGTGGCTTCTCATTATGCTATTTGGACCCTACTTAAACGGCAAAAATCTCCACGATAGAAGAAAACTAGAAAAAAGTTTCTACAAACTGGCACAGATACACTCGGATATTATATTTTTCGGACTTTGCAAGAAAATGGACTTAATACCAAAAGGATTCCGATTTAAATACAATTTCCAACGTAGTTTTATTACATTGCAAAAACAAAAAGCCAAACATATATACAACAGAACCTCCACGCAATTAAGAAATCTTGCACATTCACTGCTTACATTAAAAAAAATCTTTTACATGAACTTATCTAAAAAAAATTATTTATTCTCTCTAACCTAACACTTTCTCCGTTTCAATACTCTCAAGTAAAAAAGCACTCAATTTCCTATAAAAAAAAAACTGACACAGTGTATATTTTTTGAAAAACCAAAACTCAATAAACTAATTGCTGAGGACCCCATTTTATTACATAACTTACCTGAAAGACTATTTAATACAACAGATCCCACGAAGATCTCATTATGTTTTTATACACCAATACTACCTCTGCTGACAACCACATCGCTAACCTATCTAAATACACTCTCACCCAAGGAGAAACCTCTTTATTAAATAAAGGATTATCATTCTGCCCCTCACAACCACTAAAACCTCTAAACCTTTTTTACGATATGGAAAAAATACCTTCGTAGACTGAGACTAAAAGAATATTTCTCAGACAACAAACCTACTTCTAATACAGACAACAGCGCTAACCAATCATGCTCCAAACTTCCTCCGACGAAGAACAATATATGGACCCCACCAAGGGACGTAACCAACACTTGAATCCATATGCCCACAAAGCCAGACAACACATGGATAACTTCTTAAAAAACAAAGGACACCAGATAAAAAAATACAACTTATCCAAAATAGAACACCAAGCCATCTATACTCTTAAAAAACAACTGAGACATAATTATCGTACCAGCCGACAAGGGCGGAGCTATAACCATCTTAGACACTAACCACTACATTAAAGAAGCAGAATCACAACTTCAAAATAACAGATTCTATGTATTACCTCTAGACCCAACTAGCACATTCAAAACAGAATTATCACTTCTCACTCAGAACCTGAACTAAAACATAAAAAATACCATAAAATCTCTTATTCCTGAGAACCCTAAAACAGCAACATTCTACACTATCCCAAAACTACATAAACTCCCCAAAAATCCTTTCAGAAAAACACCCTAACACTTTTTCATCCGACCCACATCAAATTACACAATCAAATAATGAAGAGAACATCTATGAAATTTCAAAAACCTTAAAATCATGCCACCTGGTAGACCCATAATATCAGGCATTGGTACCTCCCACAGAACTTATATCTGGGTACATAGACAATATCCTAAAACCTTTTATTGCCTGACATACCCAGTTATATTAGAGACACTACTGACTTTCTCAACAAATTACAAAACATTAACTTAGTCCACCATGATACAATCCTAGTAACGATGGATGTTTCGTCCCTTTACACGAACATTCCACATGTTGAAGGAGTATCAGCTTGCTATGAGTTCCTTAGTAACAAAAAATTACCTAACTACCAAATTACAGATATATGCCAATTAATAAATTTCATCTTAACACATAATAATTTTAAATTCAACAACAAACACTATTTACAGATTAGTGGCACAGCAATGGGCACAAAAATGGCACCTAGTTATGCTAATATTTTTATGCACATTCTAGAAAAGAAGATACTAGACAATTCAGATTATAAACCATCACATTACTTTAGATATATTGATGACATTTTCTTACTATGGACTCATGGATCAGAAAAATTAAAAACCTTTTTCACTTTCTGCAACAATTTCCACGATACAATTAAATTTACCATGGAGCACTCATACACATCCATCCCTTTCTTAGACGTTATGATAAAATTAAAAAACATACACTTTCTACCAGTCTATACAACAAACCCACAAACCAACATAAATTCCTGCACTTTAACAGCTGTCATCCCTTTAAATTAAAAAATCTATTTGTAAGAGCTCATTTCTAAGAATCAAACGCATATGCTCAGACCATTTAGATTTTCTATACAACATTAATAAAACAAAACAATTCCTAAAATGCAAATACCCAATAAAAATAATAAAAAGCACTGTATATATATATATATATATATATATATATATATATATATATAAATTTCCAAGAAGAAAGAATTCAGGTAGAACTCAATGTCCAGGACAGAGTAAGAATATATATATATATATATATATATATATATATATATATATATTGATAAATATAAATATTTTAAACAAATGTTTTGTGGGAAATGACTTGATTATTCGGAAAGTTTGGATGCTGAATATTTTACGGAAAAATGAATATGGTGATTAATATAAATATCTACATTGACAAGTGAAATTATTTTGGCCTCAGGGAAAACGAATTAAATCTTTTCTTATATTCGATCTACCTAATATGTTTGACCAAATTAGACAGTAATTAAGACAAGTGATGTAAATGCATTGGCAAACAAAATGTCCGTCTGTTGGGGAAAAGTCATGAATTTCGACTATAAAACTTTGAGAAAAATGTGAATATTTATGGTAATTTTGGTAAATATGTACCTTATCAAACTGAGTATCATTCGTACTTGGGAAACAGGCATGATAATTTTGAAATAAAGGGTGACGGATCAAAATCATCGGTAAATAATTCAGTGTTATTGGTGAAAATTTATTTATTAGATCATGTTATTTAAGTCACGGCAATTATGTGTGAAAAATAATATCGCCCAAATGTCCGTCAAATCTGAAAGAATAAGAAAAAAATCATTAGACGTTTAAACTTAATTCACGTTTAAAATCAATCCAATTTATTGGAACACTTTATTTCACCTAAAATTTGTTTGAATAATGTAGTTATTTAAGTACATGCCTACATTGACAAATTAAATAACTTTGACAGTAGGTGACGAAACTCGAAGAAATTGAAGAATTGAAAGTAAAATGGGTGAGTCATTAGTGTAAGTGTCAACAACGAAAAAATATTTAGTAAGTAGGGAAATAATAGTTTATTATATCTGACCTAAAACGTTTTTAGCAAATTTGTCATTAATTAAGGTAACAAGCTTAAATACCTATACTAACAAACGAAATATATTTGATCGAAAAGGACTTGACGATATTTAAATAGGTGTCCTTATAGATTTTTTCACAAAGTTATAATTAATTTTTATCTCTACTAGAGAAAATACGCGACGATTTTTATATAGTGGCCCTAATATGTTCTTAAGCATCGTATTTATTAATTAATGCAAATATCTACATTGTCAAACGAAATATACTTTTTGATCTATTGAACTAAATACCGACAGTGTTTGATGCAAACCAAAAATAATTATTTTTAACAAGAGGCAAAAAGAATTCAGGATATTAATATTGGACTTGATAATTAGTTTCGGTAAAGAGCTCATTAATCATGCTATTTTGTATAAATATCTATATTGACAAACTCTCTTTGGCTGTAAGTGAGGAGACTAGATGATTTTGAAATAAGGGTCGTCGATATTGAACAAAATGGACAATATATAAATTTAGTCAAATTTTATGGATAGGATAAGATTATTTGATAATAATTATTGATATATATATATATATATATATATATATTACAACTCTCACATATAATAGAAATCTAAGTTTACCTCATTTGAATAGATATTTCAACCAACAAAAAGACCTATATTGGCATTGTCAACTCAGAAGTGGGAAGGAATAAAGTTTTCCTTCACACTTCCTATAAATAACATACTCCTGTCATACATAATTAAGTAATTCATCGAGTCTGAAAGAAACCTCAACAGAATGCAGAAAGCACTGGACGGCCGTTTCATCCTATATTTGGGACTCATCAGCAGTGCGCATCCACTACCGAGAATTGAAACACTGACAGTCAGGTTGTCAAGAAAACACCACGCCAACTGTTCCAACGGGCCTCGGTGATGAGACGGTAGCAAATCAACCTCAATATAGCGTCGCTCGCTCACATATTCCGTGGTGGAACTCAACTGAGTTTCCCTATAATCATAGGAGTGTAACCCCCCCGCCCCAGGAGCCACGACTACTATCATCAAGCCGCTCAGACTTGAGCATGAGAAGCCGGTTCAAGCAATGATATGCAAATGATAGAAATTATTAGAAATTATTATAATTATTAGTATATATTAGAAATTATTATTATAATTATTATTATATATATATCTTTCAACCGTGCGCCGATGAGATAGGGAAAAAATCTTCGACTGCTGACGAATCAGTTGGGTTTCAATACTGTCTCGAAGCGATATTATGTCTGGCTTACACTTAGAAGCTGTTATACAGCGAAACAGTCTCTCTGTGGATGGCAATATATATATATATATATATATATATATATATATATATATATATATATATATATATATATTTGGATTTTTTCTTTTCTCCTTCTCTCTTATTCCCTTTTCGTATTATGTATTAGTCTTTCTTCCTCTAAATTTTTTTTTGTTTGTCTCTATTTCTCTTAACATTCTTTCTTTTTTTTCTTTGCCACTCTTTCTCTCATTCACAATTCCTTTATTTTCTCTTTCTTTTTTTCCACTTTTCTATGTTTTCTATCTTTCTTATCGTTTTTGCTTTCTTTCTTTTTTCTCCTTCGTTTTTCCCTTTTCTTTTTTAAACTTCTTTTACCATTCTTATAGTTTTACGTTTCTTAATTTTACTTTATAACTTTCGATATTTTTTCGTGTATTTCTCTCCTTGTTTTTTTTTGTGTGGGGAGGGTTTCTTCCTCAATTTTTCTTCTTTTAACTTTCTTTTTCTTTCTCCCAGCTTTTTATCCCTTTTCCCTCTTCATCTATTTTATAGTTTCCATTCTTTCGAACGAATAATATTAAATTAGAAAAAGAGTGCTCAATACAGAGTAGAGCAAATATGTTATAAAATCACTACAAAAAAAGCTAGACGCAATTGTCAGGCGGCCTGACGATTGGGTTTAGCATGAAACAGCCTGTCGCCTCTGAGTGTTGACTTCAATGTTCACTTTTATATTTACATACGATCTATCTCTGATATTGATATAAACATCCCATAAATATAGCAAACCTTTAAACTATATATATATATATATATATATATATATATATATATATATATATATATATATATATATAATAGGAATATTATATTTATAGGAATAAATAACGGAGGAAATTTGAAGGAATAAATTATTCCTTCACACTTCTAAATTGAAGAATGCGAATATAAGTTTTCTTCTTGTTTGAAAGATCTATTCCAATGAGGTAAATTTGGATTTCTATTCTATGTAATTTATATGCTCTGTTATAGTAAATACATTGAGCTCTTTTTGTGGATCAGTTTTAATATTTTATATTATTACGATTCATTTGATTATATAACCACGGATTATTACCAGTATTACAACTATTATATATGATTCATCAGCAGCAGTTTTATCTGCCGATGAAATTTCACCTCTCATTTTTATATTATGCAGTGCATGTCTTTCGAGGAATTTTGTAAGCCATCCTGTACTGGCAGAAAATTCAGTCTTCTTTTTATCACTAGACAGAAGTAACGCACTCCAGACCATTAAACTTCTTGTAAAATTCTGATGCCATCTGTTTTATGGCTTTGCCATCTACTGGTATCCTTTTTTATTGTTTTATCTTATTAAAGCTTTCTCCATTTTTTTCTTGAATCATGTCTCTTGTATATGATGACGACTTGTCAGATAATTTCGTTCCAGAAGCTACAGATCCTAGGAGGATCATATTTAATGTCTTAGAATATTTGTCAGGCTATATGGCGGTTCCGTATAGGATACAGGTTCGATTCCTGTCGGAGGACGAACATTTTCTACGAAAATTTCTCGGGTCATTCAGACCGGTAAATGTCTCTTTAATACTGTTTATTATAAAACAAAGCATTTACTTAAATATTTGTATCTATAAAAAGAATGTATAAACATAAAAAAAATGTCTTTATATATATATATATATGCGCTGGTCAGAACGTTACGCTAATATACATTTTTTTATGATTTTACTGGCGTACGGTATTCCTTACGAAAACAAATAACGGGACAGTCATTGCTGATACTATACGATACACAGTCACTGAAAATAATCTTAACTAAATTTGCAATGTTAATGATTTTATTATATTTGGTTTGGAAATAACTGATGAATTGATAATTAATGACCAAAAATAAATGTAGGCCTTAATAAAAAGAAATAAAGTTATTAAATGTATATTTGAATTTCTGCGTATTTTGCAAATGACTTTTCTACAGAGACACATTGCTCGAATTTGTACGACGGACATGAATTCTTAATTTTCTTTTTTTAATCAATTCACACCAAGCAAAGCAATGCCACTAAGTAATAAAATAGACTGAGCAGATATTAGAAGGAACTGGAAACCGAATCCTAAACAAAAATCAAGAAACAAACATCTACTCCTGTTCAAAAAAACGTGGAGGAGTGTGAACCGGAGAATTGGCAAACTTATCAACACCTATTGATAGTAAATAGATTTTTATACAGAGAGATATCCGAAGTATACAGTTGAAGTAGACTTTAGAAGGAACCGGAAAGAGTGGATTAAAGGGAGATAACCTCAAATGCGAAATCAGAACATTATCATTGATAACTCTCTCCTCCAATTTGCGGACATTAATTACTATATTCTTAATACTTGATATAAATTAAAAATACCCCACTGATAAAATCGGTCAATAATTATTTAAAACTATTTATACTAGGACTCATGCATGTGATTAATCCATAATAATATTTGAAATTTTTAAATCATATTTATTTTTGTCATATGAATTTTTTTAAAACTGCTTCTAAATTTTTGATTATCTTTCAATCATTCAGCCTCACAAATGCTGTGCACTGTCCCGTTTGGAAACCACTGACTAACTCCTTGCTACGGGTCTATGAGAATTCCTTTTTTGAAATTCTGATAGCAAATTTTAACCCAAAACGCAAAGCTTAACATTCAGTAAGCTCCAAGATTTGGACTTAATTTCTTCAGGTTTCCATGATCGAAAAATGTATTATTTTTCATGTGCCATCACTCTTCAGATCTTAGGCGATCATGGATCTCCACAGTTTCCTGTCCTTTCTAGCTCTTAATAATTTTGTCTTTTTATTATTTCTTTCAAACCTTTTTCTGTTATCCATTTTACTCAAACTCGCTAAATATTTTATGCGTTATTTTCCTCTGTCCCTCTTGCCTTCAAATCTGTCCTGTGAGTATCAGATTTTCCAAGCCCTCTCTCCTCAATATGTTCCCTAGAAATTTCAACTATATCTTTCTAGTGTTAAGTATGACTTACCTTTTTGTTTCCATTTCTCTCTAAAACTTCGTTACTCACATATTCGGTCCATAGTATCCTCAGTTTTCTTCCGTAAAACCACATTTCTGTTGTTTAATGTCTCTTCTTCATCTTTGAGCAGATTTTTTCCACCAGAAGAGATCAGATATCACGTAAGAGTTCAACACTGTCATTGTTTCGAACGAGATTTTCCTGTTTCTTAGTACTTTGCTTCGGTTTTGGAAGGATTCTTTCGGTATCATATTTAAACTGCTATAATTGCTTGATTTTGCAACCCACCCCACATTTCTTAATTCGCATGTTGGGCTCTGACGCTGAAAACAATACATTTTGTCTTCTTACAATTGCTGCTTAGTCCTTCCTTTTTAATTTCTTTTACTGCCTTTTGTTGGATTTTCTGTATTTTTCTTTCTGCAACACTGTCTCTTTTGAATATTTGTCAAAGTTAAAGATGTTGTGGATTTCTAATAATGAAACAAGGTAGGATTTCTAATTTTCTAAGTATCACCATGCTGAACAAGTCCGGTGAGAAGATGCATTCTCGTCTTACACCCCCTTTCTATTTTCATATATTTACCGAATCCATTTTCTATCCGAACGCTGGCGGTTTGTTCCCAGCATAAGTTCGGGATTATTCTAATATCCTTCCCAAATATGTCAAAGTTAACTAGTATTCCTAAAAGTTCTTTAAAGAAGGAGAAACTTGTTCTTAAGACACACCGATTTGTACATGTAATTTCTTTGCAATTGATATTTTAATCTGAACTTATTTCTAGTTACTCTAAACGTTATTTATACTGGGTACACGTTTTAGTTGATTTTCTTTTGATTTTTTATTTCTTAAAGAATAAAATTAATAAGAATCCACATGGATCAAGAAAGCTTTATTTTGCCATTCATTTCAATCAAGCTCACTAAATATGTTATGCGTTGTTTTCTTCTGTCTCTCTTGCTTCAATCTGCCTTGTGAGTATCAGATTTTCCAAGACTTCTTTCCTCATTATTTTCCCTAGAAATGTCAACTGTTTCTTCCTGATTGTTAATATTACTTTCTTTTTTGTTTCAATTTTCTCTAAAACTTCGTCGTTGATCACATATTCAGGGCATGGTATCTTCAGCATCCATCTTGTAGAATCACAATTTTTTCTTTTATTCAAGTCCTTTCTTCATCTTTGAGGAGGTTATCCAACATTCTCCGAAATATAAAACGACAGATATCATCTCACAGTTCGGTATTCATTTATTTGTTTCGAACGAAGTTTATCTGTTTCATAATACTCTACATCTTTGGTTATTCCAGTGCGTTTTTGGATTTCAGTGGAGCACTTTCGGTCCTCTGTTAAAACATTTCTCAGATATTGAAATTTTTCTACATTTTGATTTGGCGCCCGTAATTTGTTATTTGCATTTTGGGCTCATCATTTTTGCTAACGACAATATTTCTGTCTTCTTGCAATATTTTAGTCCTTCTTTCTCGCTTTCCTTCTCTTCCTTACCCTCTATAAGAGTTTATTACAGGTTCGATCTCTATCGAGAAGCACAATTTGTTTAGTAAGTCTTCTCGATTTAGACTGGTTGTAATAAATTTCACTTTTCAAGAATAAAGAAAACGCAAAATTTTATAATAACAAGAAAGATATATATTTTATATATATATATATATATATATATATATATATATATGTGTGTGTGTGTGTGTGTGTGTGTGTGTGAGTATGACTATATATATATATATCTGTGTGTGTATATTCATATATATATATATATATATACATATATATATATATATCTTTGTGTGTTTATGATCATATATATATATATAGTGTGTGTGTATGATTATATATATATATATATATATATATATATATATATATATAAAAATGATATATTTCATTGTATATTTTAGATATGTTCTGTCTAATTATTTTCGATAAGATCCTTTCATACTCACGGATAATGTTTTGATCATTATTGAAGGACGGGAGAAAATCGCTGTGTTCATACATATTTGTTTTATTTCCAAGTAATTTCGGCATATCCATGTCATCATCAGGGTAATGTTTATTATAAAATATATATTATAGTATTCATTATTGTCAGAGACAAATTGTTGCGTTATCTGTCATTTAAATTTCATACTATTGGAGTGAGGAACGCTGCGTCAGTACATGACCGCTGAAACCATTTAAAGGGAGATAACTAAGTAAGGTTTGGAGAGTTCTTTTACCGAATGAGTAATCAAAAGAAACAGTGTAAATCTTGGCATTTCAAACTCTCTATTATAAACATTTTAAAATATTTGTGTGGTATTCATCATTAATTTTATTAATGTTTGGTTTCAATGTGTTAGAATTTTTAGTTTGTTTATTCTTTTCGTGTGTCTGTGCATGTGTGTAAAGATGTGTATATATATATATATATAAAGAATATATATAAATATAAATATTTTATATATATATATATATATATATATTCTTTTCTTTATATATATATATATATATATAATTATTTATTCGAAAATTATAACATATATATGTTATAAAATCACTACAAAAATAGACATTTTGTTTAATCACTTCTGGTGTCTTATCAATTGATGGTGTTGAATGTAGAATAAAGAGTTTTAAACAGTTAAAATCAATGAAACATCCCTCGCTTGGGGAAACGCTGTTACCTTAGCTGCAATGACCAATCAAAATACTAGTATATGAGAATTAAAATAACTTGACAACAAACTAAGCTTATAATAATTATTTAATGCTTTAATGTTGGGTTTTGACTAAAATAGAATTCATTCTAACTAATAAATATTAAAGTATATGATAAAATTAAAAATTAAATAATTTTAAAAATTTTTAAATTTAACCTATATTAAGTTTAAAATTATAAAATTATGATAAAAACTGAGGAAGAAAAATATATATGTTTTTTTTTATTTATTTTGTTTTTATTGAAATTAAGTTGGAATAAACGTTAAGATCAAATTTTGCTCTGAACTTCATGAAAACGTAGATACATTTGAAGCAGATATATAGGCAAGGGAGGATGAAATCTTGCAGATTTTATAACATATTTATTTTATATATATATATATATATGTGTGTGTGTGTGTGTGTGTGTGTGTGTGTGTGTGTGTAAAGATAAAAGAAAGAGTGAATATTTATATATTTAGAAGTAGCTGCTGCTTCTTTGCGACCGAATTCTTTTGGAAGAGTAGATCTTACCTCTGGTCAGTGGGGAGCGGGTGGATCGGGTTGGTAAGAAATAGGAATGCATTGAGTGAAAGGGAAGGGTTGCCTCAAAGCATATTTAATCTTTTCTTTATTGTTCTGAATCAATAACTTTACCGTCTGTCGGCCACCTAATCCATTTTTCCGAAAAGATTTGCTTATATGAAGATATAAAAGGGTGCCCTAATAGGAACGGAATGAAAAGGTCAATGCGCCAATGTGGACAAATCGGTAACCTGCACTCTTCTATGGTAGGCTGCAGTTTGGCTATTGTAGAAGATTACCAATTCCTTCATGGCTACACTACACTCTACATTTCTTTGGTTTTCTTGTGCATTCTTCTGTGCCATGCCTCTTCAAGACGTTAGCGAACATGGCTCTCCACAATATCGTGTCCTTTGAATCTCATAATAAATGTTATTATCACATCTAAACCTTGTTCTGCCATCCGTGTACACAAGCTCGTTGGGAATGTTATCGCTGTTTTTCTCTGTGTCTCTTGCCTTCAATCAGTCTTGTGAGTATCAAATTTTCTAAGTCTTCTTTCCTCGTTATGTTCCCTGAAGTTAAGTATTAGCGTCATTTTTGGTTCCTATTTGCATTATTCGGACTAATGTCCTCGTCTTTGTCGCCATATTTATTACAACGTTTCGGCCTTCTTCAGGTTGTTGGAATGTCGAACTGAACCCTTTATTTCGCTCACTGGGGTTGACTGTTCTAGTCCCACGTGCCATGTTTTAATGGATGTCCGTTATCATTTATCTCCTGTTAATTTTTCACTCTGAAGGTTCACCAATGCCTTAACCGCGTATTGAGCGAAATAAAGCGTTCAGTTTGACATTCCAACCATGGAGACAAAGATGAGGACAATAGTCCAAAGAATGTAGATAATATACATAATACCTTATCTCAGAAATATAGACTGATACTAAAAGGCCAAAACGTTGTAATAAATATGGCGACAAAGATGAGGACAATAGTCCGAATAATGTAAATAGTGTACATAATACGTCATCTCAGAAATATAGGCAGATACTGAAGGGCCGAAACGTTGTAATAAATATGGAAATATAGACAGATACTTTTTGGTTCCATTTTCTCTAGGACATCGCCGTTGCTCGCATGTTCAGTTGATAGTGTTCTCAGCATCCTTCTGTTGAACTCAATTTCCGTTGCCTCAAGTCTTTTCTTCATCTGAAGGGATTGTCCAGCATTTACTGCTATATCAAAGGAGAGATATTAAATAACTTTTGAGCATTCCGCTTTTGTTTTGTAACACCTTTACATCGCTAATATAATCGTTTTTTGACTATCTTCATGTAAGAAGCATCCGTCGTACTACATTAATTTCTACTTTAGGGAATTCGCCGAAAAAGAAAACGAATAAATAATGCTCACATTTGATGAAATTCAGACAATACAAGTAAAAAAAAAGTAGAGTGTTTAAAAATGTAAAAGTAACAGACGACAAACGAATTTGAAACGTGAAAATAAAAGAACAATTATAATTATAATATCTGTGAAGTGTTGTAACAACGGAATATGCAACAACGAAATTCGAAGAAGCATTGGGATAGCCAAAGATGCCTTCCAAAAGCAAAGCAAAGTATTAAGAAACAGAAGAATTTCGTTAGAAACAAATAAAAGAGTACTGAATTGTTATGTAATATCAGTCCGCCTATATGAAAGTGAATGTTGAACACTCTCTACACAGATTTAGAGTTCTTTGAGTGAGGCAGCAGAAATATGGTTCTACAGAAGGATGTTTAAACTACCATGGACCTCATATGTGAGCAACGACGAAGTTTTAGAGCAAAAGGAAAAGGGAACAACAACAGGAAGAAACGTGGAAAATTAGATACTCACAGGAGAGATTGAAGGCCAAAGGCATAGAGGAAAACAACGCCTAACCTACCTAGGGAGTTCGAGTGAATTGGACGGCCTAAAAAATATAAAATTTATTAAGCGCTACAAAGGTCAAAAAATTGTGGTGAACCATGATCGCCAACGTCACATAGAAGAAGAAGAAGAAGAAGAAGAAGAAGAAGAAGAAGAAGGAGAAGAATAAGAAGAATAAGAAAAAGAAGAAGAAGAAGAAGAAAAAGAAGAAGATTGATCTCAGTTTTATGTTGATAATAGCTGCGCCATTTTTGTACATTTTTGACGTCATGGATAAGAGAGACTTCATCTGACATGTTAAATAACTCGAATTTTAAGATCAATATTTTGAATAGTTAGAATGTTATGATGTTAGACATAAGTCCTCGCGGTGCAAGTTCTCCTTTGTTCAATTCCTCTATTTTCTCTACTAAAATACTTCTAATTGATCCATAAACCAAATATTTTGGAGTTTGAAGAATTTACTAATTTCAAATTCTGATATTCTATGATAGAAAAATATATGTCATTTCAATTCCAGACCAGAGTTTGGCGGCTGATCTCTCCTCTGACTTCGTTCTAACAGTTCAGTGAAGGGAAATTGGCTGGTCAAAAACCAAACTAGTGACTTTCCCTCATCGCCAACGGGGCCAGAAATTTTATCAGTAGCGATGAACACATGTTCCCTCCTTGACTACTGGGACTTAAACTCAACTGAAAAGCAGAACTCGTACATATGATCCGTCTCTAAACATACTGGAAACAGGGTTGGTTCTCTGAACCGTTCCAGTAAGTACGTAATACCTCCCACCTTTATAATGGCCAAATCTCATCGCTCTACATTTATAATAGCCAGAAGAGATCGAGAATGGAGTACAGCTGTCATATATGGACAGAAGCTGACATTTCAGTGTCGATAGAGTCCAAAAGCATCTACGCGTCCTTGTGGGTGATGGATTATTTTCCACCCTACAACCCCTTTCTCAAAGACAAAATGTCGTCAGCCTTTCGCTACTTTATCACTATTTCCATGGAAAATGTTCAGACGACCTACATTCCTTAGTTCCACCAGTTCTCGCATTCACGGTTAAGACCCGCCATGTCATGCACATTGTAGCGAACCACCCTCATTCCCTTCGTATTTCATTGGTGAGATGGAAGTTCCACTCGAGCAGCTTCTTTCAACGAACGGCTGCTCTCTGGAGCCGGATCCCAAGAGAATGTTTTTTTTCCGATATCTACATTCTAAGCCTGTTAAAGTTTAGGTTAACCATAATGTTTCTCATATGTCATGGTAATTTACCCACGTACGCATGGACTCTCCCAGCTATAAATAGGAGCAGGTACTGCCTTTTGGAGAGGGAAGTTTCCAGCAGTCAGATCTGAGAGTCGTGCCGAACATTCTTGCTGTTACACTCTCGTTTGTATATGTTTCTATTACTGTTTTCTGTTAATATATTTAACTCAATTCCTCTCTTGTGTCTTTAATTCTGGCCCTAACAAGGCCACAACATCATATATCCATGTAAGCTGTATCTCATACACTGTAATGTTCTACCTCGAGTGCCCCCTTGTACAGATTAAATAACATTCTAAAGGAAAAGCAAAATTCTATTGGAAGTATACATCTGAAGTTATATTTAAAACAGTTGGTAAAATATTGTTTTGTTATTGTTCATGATCATTTATATACTAACCTATATTCATTGACATAAAGCAGCAATCCCTAAACCCTAACCCCACCAAACTGGAGTCATGCAAGACAATTTTTCCATGAGCGAGGGTGGGGGTCTGTGTCTCTCGCACGCATGACAAAATACCATAAACAAGACCGCGATAGTCAATAAAACGGGGAAAAATATGTTTCTTCGTTCTGTGTGACTCGTTATCAAATGGTCCACGGTTCGGTACTGGTCCGAAGTCAGGTAGCTGGGGACCACCTTCATAGCGAATCTCATCATCAGTACACTGGTCTCTAAATGAAAAACATGGGCATTGTTCTCTATTAGTTGATGTGTTTGCGATGTGGTACGATATGTTTAAATGTTCTACGAGCGTGTCTTCGTGTCTGTGTTTGTACACACACTACTCGTAGTTCAAGAAGAAATTACTTTAAAAAGATTGCCATGTACCAGACTTACTGAAAGATCGATAAAAAGAACTTTCTTATTCCTAAAATGAACAGAGGTTGACTATGTCTTTTGTTAGATTAGACGAAGGTGGCGGGCCATAGAAAAGCAACCATTTGTTGTGGTTGCGATGTACAATCAAAAATACTACCGTAACGAGGGGGGACAATCAGGGGACGTTTTTTTTTCTCTGAGAATCATTATTTCAAAATCATTTTTGATGTCAGTGACAATTGCTTCTTTAAGCTTTCATCGGGAGACAATGAGCTTAGTTAGAGGAATAATTAGCCATAGAGAATAAGAGATGTACAGCTATTTATAAACATTTATGAAAGACATCAGATAACGATATATCACATAGATAGATAGACAGTGCATGATAGATAGATAGATAGATAGATAGATAGATAGATAGATAGATAGATAGATAGATAGAGCATGATAGATAGATAGATAGATAGATAGATAGATAGATAGATAGATAGATAGAAACTGCGTAAGAGTTGGATAGAATCAGCGTTATGGATAGATAGATTGATAGATAGAAACAACATGATAGATCATATATAGTAATAGCATGATTTATATAGATATAGAAATAACATGAGAGATCAATATAGATAGATAGTAACAGTATGACAGATAGATTTATGTGAATAAACGTAGATAGATAGATAGATAGATAGATAGATAGATAGATAGATAAAAAACTGAATTAAAATGGTTTGGATTGAATTTCTTTATGGGCCGTGAAAACAGCATGATAGAGAGAAATAACATGATAGATCATATATAGTAATAGCATGATAGATAGATTTATATGAACAAACGTAGATAGATAGATAGATAGATAGATAGATAGATAGAAACTGCGTGAGAGTTGGATAGAATCAGCGTTATGGATAGATAGATTGATAGATAGAAACAACATGATAGATCATATATAGTAATAGCATGATTTATATGAACAAACGTAGATAGATAGATAGATAGATAGATAGATAGAGCATGATAAATAATAAGGCAGACAGGCACATAGATACAGCATGAAATATGTGCGTGCGTATGTGTGCGTGCGTGCGTGTGTGTGTGTGTGTGTGTGTGTGTGTGTGTGTGTGTGTGTGTGTTTTGAACAATAAAAAATATTGAGAAATAAAAGAGTAAAATTTTCCGACACACTGGGTTATCTTGATATTTGTTTTATTATTTCAATTAGATTCCTCGACTAGTTTCGGCCAGCCTGACCATCATCAGGAGAAAATCATTCTGCTTGTTAGTAGCTGTGAACTAGTAGCTTTGAATGACTTTCTGAAGAAAATGAACTAATGTCACTTGTTTACATTTGTTATTTTTATCGTTAATTTTGCTCAGTCAAAATTTCGGTCAAACAGCCCCTTTTAAGATATTTTTTAAGAAAGAGGCTGGATGAATTCATGCTCTTCTGAATTCCCTTGGTCATTTTGACAGTTTTATTGGTTCCTGGGAAGTGGATCTGTCTGTGTTAAGTGTACGGTAACATTTAGTTCTTTGGGTGGGTGTATGATGTGTGTAAGTGTATATATTAGTATAGGTGTGTTTATAAGTGTGAGACCTCAACACTCCCGCAAGCATGCCTGTCTTGTGTGGTTCAGAAATGTGGGTAGATTTTAATTCATGGGGTTATTAATTCTATCTATGTTGTTAAATTTCTGATAAAGCCTGTCTGGATGGAGTCTTTTGAGGCGCAAAATCCATTTGTCTTCAAGGTTTTCTAAAATGTTTCTAATGTTATCTTTTTTGTACTTTTCTATTTTTTCAATTATAGTGAATTTGCTACGGCGTTTAAAATAATGTTTTTCTAGGCAGAAATGTTGTTCTACAGGTAATAATCCTTCGTGGGGAACCGACTTAATTCGATTACGATAATTATTAATTCTGTTGTGACAGCGCATTCAGATTTTCCTACATACTGTTTCTGGCATACTGTGCATTCTAGGAGGTAAATTATGACTTTTACAGGTAGAGTTGTGGTAGATCTTGAAAGTAGATTTAGTGACTGATCTAGTGAACGAGTTGGTGTGTCTAATGTGGTTACAGCATAAGCTCCTTTTGTTGTTACATGGTTGGGATCTTGTGGATTTTATTTTTGGTTTATTACGGATTATCTTATCCCCTGAAATGTGGTTAATACCTATAATTTCCTTAAGGTTCTTAAGCTTACGACATGCTGGAAGGCCGGGTTCCTCAAACATTTTTTAGGTCTGGTTTGAGAAGGAAGAGTGGGGTTGAAAGTGTTTACCAGAGGGATGCGTCTGGATTTATTTTTAATCGTGTACATTAGGGTGTCTTCTTTAGGTATGGAGATTGCTTTATTTATTTGTTCTCTGGTTAGGTGTTGTTTGTAGCTACGTGTTGTAAATTGATGCTCGAGATTTTGATTGTGTTTATTTAGACCTTCCTTGTTGGAAAAATATCCTTCTAAGTGCTTGTCAATAGAGAAGGTTCTTTGAGATATTTAGGGTGGGAAAGTATAGATAGTTGTGGATGTCGGTCATATATATATATATATATATATATATATATATATATATATATATATATATCATTCGCAGACAGTACTGTTTCGCTGTATCACAGCTCCTCATGCAACTAGACAACCAAATACCTCAAGCTAGGATTGAAACCCAACCGATTTGGTGTCAGTCAGATCTTCTACCACTGATATATATTGGCAGCACGTTTTCATTAAGATCTGTCTCATAAAATAATTTAAACAAGTTTGTTTCTACTTATTTAATTTAATCATTCATAAATGACTTCGACAGTCACGGTGAACGATTGACATGTTCTTTTACGCGAGGCAACTCCAGGGAAAAGCTTGAGGCCATCGGCAACCTTCTCCTTTTGGGACCTTCGCAAATCCTTTGGCATGGTTCCCCGAGCAGCGATGTGGTCTGCACACCATCGCTTTGGTTGCATCGTAAGACGGGTCTGCATGCAGAATGCACTCTCCGAACATCTGAAACTAGCCTGTGTCCTAGCTCAAACCCTGTTCTCAATGATGTTTACATCCTCTGTTGCTTAGATAGCGGACTTCAACCTCACGCGCCTGGACGGATATGCAATATAATTGGCCCTGATCTGGCATCTCGTTTGCAGTCGCTCTCTCACAGACATTCCGTCGCCTCTCTCTGTCTTTTTTACAAATACTTTCAGGTAATTGCTCTGGTGAGCTGCTTTTGATGTTTCCCAGACTTCGCGAATTCAAGCGTCCTACGAGGATGGCATACCGCTTTGACCATTTCACTGTTGAAACTGTTAAATGTAGCCGTCTCTTCTACTTCTACTTCATATCTCGCACCTCTCGTCTGTGGAACTCCCTTCCCTATTCCTGTTTCCCTGATAGCTACAATCTCCAACTATTCAAATGTAATATCAATCGACATCTCCAGTTGCCTTGATCTATCCACTATCCTTCTCCTCGTCCTTTCCTCTATCATTCCTACCTGCTCTCGCTCCAAATCCTCTGTAACCCCTTGCGTGCTAGTGGCTTCCCGCCTTGCTAGTGGTGAAATGCTTAATATATATATATATATATATATATATATATATATATATATATTGAATATTGAAAAGCAGCCCCAAGGAACTCCATAAATTAATTTAATATATTAATAATAAGTAATAATATTGATTTTAAATTTTAATAAAATAAAATAATATATTAATATAGAAAAATTAATAAAAAAATATCAAAAATAAAATATTAATAATAAAATTAATTTAATATACGAATTATATAAGAGTTCTATATCAAGGACGCATATACATTACTATTTCTATAATACAATTCTTAAACTTATCTATTAGTAAAAATAAAATAAACTTTTATTTCATCGAATGCTTATGAGTTCCCCACCACCAACAAAAAAAAAAAAAAATTGTCCATAGATTAAAAAAAAAAAAAAAAGGTGAGAATCACTGACGTAGTGGAACTAAAACCATATTTTTTTTTTTATCTGAAATAAAACTGAAATATATGTTTTAGGTATAGAGCCAAAAATAAAATTGAGAAGAATATTTTCGGAGTTAACTCCTCCTTAATTTCCTAATTGTCACTAGGGGTCGCTCTCCCTACACTATAAATACTGGGCAACTTTTTCCCTCATTCTCTTTTCTACTTTGCATTTCAGCGGACACATTTAAAATGTAATCTCTCGTCGAGATCAGCGTTTTTAACCCTTAAGGGCACAATTGACAACACATATACATTTATTACGTACGAACATTCACCAAAATACAACTCTTTACGTTCAAAACAAAACACAAGTTTGATGTCTTTGTCACTTGTAAATTTGTTGTTTCATACATATTTTGTTCACACACACACACACACACACACACAACAATATAATATATATATATATATATATATATATATATATATCTTTTGTTTATTTTCTTTGCCAATTCAGTTGGACTCAACTCAAAAGTTTTTTTTGTATATGGACCTTCTTCTAGCAGGAAATTTTTTTTCACGTGTTTCTAATTCAACAACGCATAAACCCACACGGTCCTCAAAAAATATAAAATTCAAGGATTATATCTATATAAAGGGGAAATTATATAAACATTATAATTTATTATATAAATCGATTTAATATATGAATAGTAATATTAATTTTAAATATATAAATGAAATAAAATATTAATATATTAATATAAATCAATATAAAATATTAAAACAATTAATATTAAAATTATTTTAATATATAAATTATATAAAGATTATATATCAAGGAGGCATATACATTACTATTTCTATAATACAATTCCTAAACTTATCTATTAGTAAAAATAAAATAAGCTTTTATTTCATCGAATGCTTATGAGTTCCCACTGTTCACCACGTTTGCCTTAGTCTCTGAATATGGAATCCAGTGAAGTCCGTAATGTGTTCAATATTAGAGGTTGGTAGTGAAGATTCGGAGAAAGTAGCAGCTGTTAAGTAATTCTTTAAGTCTTCGATATCAGGTTGGCAGTGAAGCTATTTTGGGGAGAAAAAACAAAATGGCTGCCTTTATACACGTCGGATTGAATATTTTGAGCTTTCTGATTGGTTAACCCTTCTCTTGGTGGACTATAAAATAAGTCAGCTCATTTTGGTTGGCTCACTAGTACATAGATATATCCCAAAAACTGCAATTCACTTACCCCCAATCTCAAAAAAATTCTTTGTTGTTCATATTAAAAAAAAAAAACACAGAATCAAAAACGTAGTAGAACGGAAACCATATTTTTATCTGAAAACAAAACAAAAAGGTGAAAATGCTTCCTTTTGAATTGATTAAACCATCTAATAATTTGCCCAAAAGAGGTAAAAATCAACAGGACGATATTTCTAGAGATAAGAAAATTCACCAGAGTTCTTCCAAACAGGAACTGGAGTAGAGGATTTCCAACAAGCCTGAAAACAAGTCTTTTTTTTTTATAATAAATGGAGCGTTACAGAATTAATTCGTATGATTATTTATTACTTTTTGACAATTACAAAAAACCGTCAAATCCGCTAGCATTACGCGGATCTAGTTTGCAGATGATAATCAGAAAGCAGAAACCATCGTCAGAATTATAAAGGAAATAAACGTCTAGAATACTGTGAAACAAAAAAGACGAATTAGACGGAATATATTAGGAATATATATTATGGCGCTTAACATCTGTAAGTTTGATGTTCCAAATTGTAATGGATAATGGCTCGGAATTCTTAATCGGATAGTCAAGTTCCTGTACGATCACCGAAGTTAAACAACGTCAACCCTGGTCAGTACTTAGATGGGTGAACGCTTGGAAAAACCAGGATCCAAACTTAGATGTACGGGTGACGTAATGGATAATGGCTCCGAATTGATAATCGGTGAGTCAAGTTTCAATTCCAGTTGTCTTTGATATATTCATTTACGCGCAAATACTGTTGGGGAATGTATGAATCCATTTCTCCCCCAGCTATGGGTTAATTGGTAAGATTTGTATCACTAAAACAATTATTCACAACTTCAAAAACTAAAAGAAATAAAACTGCGTACAAATTATTTAGATTTCAGCATTAAATAACCCATAGAGGTGTTGATATGCCGCTAACCAAAAACAACCAACCAAAAGTAAAGTTTATAAGCAAAGAAATGAGGAAAATATTACAGAAACTAAGAAAAGACCTTAAAATAGAGATTCTCATCTAGGAGGAACCCCCTCCCCAGGGAGAAATTTAGAGTGTCAGGGTGAAGGGAAAAAAGTCTTTTAGTTTTTCTTGTTTTTATTTTTATTTACAGATTTGAATTCCAATCGTCTGGCATTTTATTGAACTCTTTTGTTTATTGCACGATGCTTCAGTTTATTTATTCAATAATTAATGAATTAAAATAAATTACTGGATATGTATTCAAGTTTAAAATCCATCAACATTTTTAGTTGTTAATAAATATTTAAAACTACTCTATAAAAATAATCCATGTAAAAGTATATGTTATGAATATGTATTAATCAGGAAAAGAATGAAGATTTTCAATAATATATGCATATTATTTGGAATTCACCTTTTGAATTGGACAATCTTAGAAAGGGTGGAGAATGGCATTCTGATTCATAAAAAAACATAATCCATTTTGCGGAAAAAGGTTCCAAAATAGTGCCTTAGAATGTTTCTCTTTTCTAGATGAGGTATTATTATCATTATTTATATTATTCAAAATGTGTCCTCATTTTTATCACCATATTTATTACAAATCCGTTTCAGCTGTTCTTCCGCTCATGCATTCTAAATAAAAGATTAAATGTCGAACTGAACCCTTTATTTCATAGTAAACTGGGGTAACGACACTAATTCTCATTCCACATGCCATGTTTCAATGGATGTCAATTATCAATTATCTCCTAATAATTCTATATAAATTCTCCACTTTATATAAATATTCTATTGAACTCATTTACTCTTTGGATCCTGTCACTGGATCTAACCAACGCCTTTATCCACTGTGCAATGTGTCCTTGAGGACAAACCCCAGTGAACGAAATAAAGGGTTCAGTTCGATATTCCAACCACCTGAAGATATATATAGCGTACAACGGCCGAAACGTTTTAATAAATATTTCCTATTAAAGATGAGGACAATAGTCCGAATAATTTAAATAAATTTCCTTAGAATAATGAATAAAATCAAAACGATTCTAAATCCCCTTGTTTAAAATGTAAATTTCCTTACTTTAATTATTGGTATATACTTTTCAAATCGTGTGTAATACGCGCCTCTAAATTTGGGCTACGAAGTTATGGGTTTTATCTTCATTAACGATCTTCCTGATGTCATCAGTTCCCAAGTCGGCATCTATGCATATACAACATTACTGTTTACAATATATCAAAATAAAGCCTGTTATCGGTCATTTCAAAACTAACAAACCGTTGGTCTTTTTTAAGGATCTCTAATCCGTTGTAGAACTGCGGCAACTTTGAATTGGCTGGTTAACTTTTAATGCCTCAAAAATAAAACTTTTCTCTATTATTACCACAGGGATCGATCTCTGTCTATATCCCATTAGAATGTCTGATGCTCAATGCATGAGAAATCCTCTTTGCGACTCATTCTTGGTTTCAAATACTGTTCCTTTATCGCGCCAAGAAAAGGTTTTTCGTTTCAGTTCTCATCCTTCAAATCTATAAATCAACCATTCATCCTTGCATGGAATACTGCTGCCATATATGGTCTGGTGCCCCCGCTGTTCATTTTAAGGTCCTCGTCAAAATCCAGGGACGAATATGCAATGATTGACCCTGATCTGGCGTCTCGTCTACAGTCGCTCTCTCACAGACATGCCGTCGCCTCTCTCTGTCTTTTCTACAAATAATTTCACGGTAACTGCTCCGACTAACTAATTTCGCTAGTTCCCAGACTGCATGAATTTAAACGTGGTACTAGGCTGGCATCTCGATCCCACCCTTTCACTGTCGAAATGCCTGAATGTAGCCGTCTCTTCTACTCCAATAGCTTCATGTCTCGCACTTCCCATCTGTGGAATTCCCTTCCGATTACTTGTTTTCCTGATATCTATAATCTCCAACTATTCAAATGCAATGTCAATCGACATCTTCAGATGCCTTCATCTATTCCCTCTCCTTCTCTTCATCCTTTTCTTTATCACACCTCTTTACACTTGCTCCTACTCTCTGTAACCCCTTGCGTGCTAGTGGCATCCCGCCTTGCTTGGGGTGAAATGCTTAAAAAATATTGTATAATCCTGTATAATATGCACCCCAAGTTTGGTCTACGAAATTATGGGTAACATTTTCTCATGTATATTGTACACTCGGGTATAATACACACCTCTAAGTTTGAGCTATGAAATTATGGATAATGATTTCTCGTGTATAATACGATAGACATTTTAGAATTTGTAGCAACTCAATATTTAGCAATTGTTCCGCTTTTATCCAGTTTCTGTCGTCTAAGAATAAGAACGTAATATAGTTTACATTATATTGTGTACTAGCAGCATGACCCGGCGTTGCCCGTGTTTGATTCAAAAATCGTACGACTCATACAGCAATCGCTATCACTTGACTTAAAATATTTTTGCCCTTCCTTGCCTTTAAAGGAGTGCCCTTTGCTGTGATGATGTTGCTACATAAAAAAAAATATCTCACACTGCGAATTTTTTCTAAGCTCTATACTAAACATTAAATCTGTTACGAAAAAAGAACTAAACAAAATAAACACAAAACGATCAGCTTTAAAAAAAAAGAACTCGTAACTGGAAAAACCGAATGAAAAAAGAATGTTAACAACAAATACTTTTTCACACCAACCCAGTTCTGTGGAATCAGAAGCAACGTTGAGTTTAAGCAAGTGAATGAGCCAATTGGAGTAAAGTGCCATGAAGATTTAAATTTTTCCCACTTGTGACGAATATAGCTATCGATATTTTTTGCATGCTAGTTAACATTCGTGTCAGTCAGCTGTTGGCTCTCACGCTGGCCAATAGAATCTCCTGCAGTAGAAGCCAGCTATAGGGCGGTCTCACTCTGGCCAAAAAATGGCTAACTACATGAAAACTGCTGTAGAAGCATGAAAAAAAATCGATTATTTCCACAATCGATGGGGAGTTGGGAAATGCAAAGTCGGTCTTGGCCTTCCCGCTAACTTGGAGCATGTGCATGTAAATTTTGGTGCAAATCTGTCGAAAATTGCATTCATGCATTTACACACACACACACACACACACACACACACACACACACACACACACACACACACCCTGCCTTTTATAGATATAAATCACAGTATTTCAAGCAAGGACACAAACAGCATCATGCAAAAAATTCCACAAGATGGCGACCGGAAGAAGTTCACATTAGGGTGTAGTTAAAAATATAAAAAAAATACGCATTCTTTTGGTTAATATTATTTTCTTTTTTGACAGGAGTTCTGCACAAAATGGAACGCAACTGCTTCCTTCGATAAATATGAATCAGACATTGGATAAAACCATTAAAATGTCTGTCTTTGACAAACACGGCAATGACGCTGACTAAAATGCAAAGAATGTCTATCGTTACCATTCTTTAAACAAAAGCAGTATTTGGTTAAGGATTTAAAAGCAACTAAAAAAAAACTAAACGAATCAAAATATATCGTTCTACCAAATCAACTCTATCACAACTACAATTGAAACGAATTATCTAAGCTTAATTTAAAGTTTGTTTCTTCTAAGACAATAAAAGACTTAATTAATACAAAACAAAATAATAATCATATTTAAATTTGAAGGAGGAATTTACTCTGTCACCTGTAATAATTTCCACAAGGAATCCATAGGAAAAATTTCAATGGATTTAAATAAACGATTATATGAACACAAAAGGGGGTCATTTACAAAACATCACGCTAAATGCATTAATTGCACCTTATAATGAATTTGACTGTAATTTAGATTTTAAAAATGCTACCTTAATTAAAAGAGAAATTTACTAAGAAGAAAATGTATAGAAAATGCCTTAATCGTTAGATCATCGATAAGTTTACGTCCAGGTTCTTACATTTCACCTTTTATGGCAGGTCTTCTATTATCGGAACGGCCGGTTTTTATTATGCCTCTACAAACGGAAGTGACAACGCAGCATTTGCAATGGTAGTACAGGCCGATACGGAAGTAACAGTGTTGTTAGCAACGAATGCATGTGAAGATGCTTTCCCTTGATGTCGTATTGTTTTCTTTCCTTCGAGTATGCCTCACCCCGGCGGCAAGCCTCCGTTTCTTCTCTCTTTTAGCTCAAGAATTTTTAGATTGGTATTTCTAAGAACCAATTCCGCTTAAAATCATAATTATTTCTGGGAAATTTAACTATATATATATATATATATATATATATATATATATATATATATATATATATATATATATATATAAAAGATACTGAGACCAACAGCAAGCTGCGACAATCTGTTTCATGGTTCAACGCAAAATTCAGGCAACGTGTGCAGTGTTCTGAAATTTACATATGTATTGGTTAATGGCAAGGTACAATGGCCTAATGATTAAATTGAAGAATCGAACAGATTGTCATAATAAATTGGTGTTGACCTCCATGTCCACTTTTATGTTTAATAAGTTCTCTGTCTGTCTCTCTCTTTCTCTTTTTCCATCTCTCTCTCTCTCTCTCTCTCTCTCTCTATATCTATATATATATATATATATATATATATATATATATACATATAATATATATATAATAAAATTTTAAACACAATATTCCATGGTCATAATTTATTCCATTGGAATCATAAATTGTGGCCAAACATCAATTCATCAGACCTACAAATTTTGCATATGTATGTATATTTTCCACTAATATTATCTATCTATCTATCTATCTATCTATCTATCTATATATATATATATATGTGTGTGTGTGCATGTGTGTGGAATCTGTCGGTCTCGAGAGAACATGAAACTGCCCCCCACAAAATTTATGGATCATAGCAATGCAGCATCTGTAATGGTTGTACAGGCCCGGAATTGACAGTGTTGTTTGCAACAAATGCATGTGAAGATGCTTTACCTCGTTGTGGTCGTATGTTTTCTTTCCTTCGAGCATGCCTCACCCCGTTTTTATGCTCCTTGCCGCAGACCCCTCGGTGTAAGTCGCGTCTCCAGCCTGAGTGATAGTTGTCCAACGCCATCGCCATCATGTTACTTGTGCAGACGTCCGTGAAGCGATGATGAAGTCGCACTCGTGCCCGCTTGCCGGTGGTCAGTTCCTCCTACAGAAGGCCTTCGGAATCTTCCCATCAGTAGAGCGTCGCTGACGGAAAAACGTGTATTTAAATTTAAATTTGAAATGCAGCGTTCCCCAAAAATCTAAGAAAATTTATTTACAATACTGACAAAATTTCTTCTTCTGTTCTTCTATTCCTCTCGGTTCCTTGGGGGGAACATAGGAGGCCGCAATAACATCTCTCCAACGGACGCGGTGCCGACCGATAATCTTCAGCTTGGCCCATGTCGTGACTTCACCTCTACATCAACATTTCTGCGCCAAGTCTGTTTTGGTCGACCCACTTTTCACTACCCTTGTGGATTCCAGTCAAGGGCCTGCCTGGTGACGGTAGAAGCAGGCTTGCGGAGTGTGTGGACGATATATCCCCCATTTCCGTTTCTTGAAGTCCATCTCGATTGAGGCTTAAAAGCAATGTAAACATTGTTTCCGGGTCATTAATAATTCCTTTTTTTGTCCCTGATTTTCAATTCATTTTTAACATAAAATAATTTGCAGAGAAATTTCTGGCTAGTCTTCATTTGCAGTGCATTTACATTTCATTAAATTTCCTGCAACACCCAACAAATACAACTCCTATGAAGAATCCTTGACCTAGTAGAATCTAAGCCACGTTGTTTAACCTCCGTTATTCAGAAGAAGGCAACAATGAAACATATTAGGTAGTTCTTTGTAATTTGTTGGCACTACAGTCATTCTTTCTTTTTCCTCTCCCTTTTTTGGGTCTTCTTACCTCGGCGTATGGATCAGTTATAACAAGTGTAGGAGAAAAGCAAACTGAATATAGGAGATGATGAGCCAGAGGTAGTTTCACACAATACCGCAAACTGCTACAAAACCAAAACATTAACATGAAAATTCGAGTCATAATCTTAAATAACCTCGACAGATAGAGATTTTATATGGATGACATGCATGGTACCAAACCCGTTCAGAAATATCTAAACTCTCAGCTGTATACAACCGTTTTCTAATATCAATGGTTAAAATAGCTTTAAGTGCGTGAAGCCCACTTCCTTGAACACTGTAGACTGGCGTTACAGGATCACATACAAAAAACTGTACTAAATAGCAAAAGCCATATCAATTGAGGACTACAAATTGTAGAAACAACTAAAATCGATAGCATCTGTAACACGAAGAGAAAATAATGACATAATCAAGATGTTGATATTCCACACCACTTCAAACAAAAGGTTAGGAAAGAAACCCCGATCATTACTGGAAAGAACGCTAACAGTTACTGGGCTTGAGGAGAGAAAATAATGACATAATCAAGATGTTGACATTCCACACTACTTCAAACAAAAGGTTAGGAAGGAAACCCCGATTAATACTGGAAACAGTGATAACAGCTGCAGGTCTTAAAAACCTATTTTTTTAATTGTTTTAGACAAAGATTTTATAAATTTCAACCGACACTAGTGCTGGCTGCTCGGTCAATGAATGCCGAATGTTTCCTTATAAGGAAACGGCTATTATTACCATTAGAGATGAGAACAGATGGGGAGAACAGATAATACGTTTTTATCCCATTCTTATGGCCATGAACTGAAGAAAAGAATAACTCGTATAACAGACTCATATAGACTCACATACACAGACACACGCAAGTTGATTCATTTCTTCCAACGTTTTTTCTTTAATTATTTTCACTTTTTTTTTTATGCTATTTTGACACAAACACTGGGATGCACGGACACACTCACACAAGCAAGTGCACACACACAAAACTCACATATACACTTACAACGTGTTTTACCTTTTTCTCAGCGTCCTACTAAGACGATAAACTAGTCCAAAAGCAAGATCAGGAGGTTTTGAAAAGCATGGAATCACCTCTTAATTGCTGGTGTTCCCAGGTCCACTCTGACCCAGGGTGGTAGCACCTGTTAGGATCCCAGCTATGGGCAAATAGTTAACCCCGAAACTGAGGTAAAAAACATTATAAATGTGTAAAAATAGGTTTTAATACCAGAAATACTTTGTAAAAAATTATTACCAGAAATAAATTTTTGAATAAAAAAAAACTATTACCAGCAATATATTTTTGAAAAGAAATATTACCAGCACTACATGTTTTAAAATAATATTACAAGCTATACATTTTTGAGGGAAAAATATTACCAGAAATAGATTTTTGACAAAACAAAATATTACCGGGAAAAAAAACTCGTTGATATTAAATAACCCATTGAGGTGTTGATATGCCGTAAAACACAACAAACCAAACCAAAGCTTTTTCTCATTTCATTATAATATCTATTTTTTCTTTCTCTTTTAAACGTACACACGAGTGAATTATCCATCCCCCCCTTTCTCTCTCACCCCACGCCTTATTTTTTTATTTCCAACTCTTTTAATTCTTCCTCTTTTTATTCTGTTTTCTCTATTTTGGTCACTTTTACACAGACACGTACTTTCTTTGTCTTTTTCCTTCTTCGGTTCTTCCTTTTCGTTTCTTTCTGTTTAGTCTTTTCTTCTTCGTCGCTCTTACTCTCTCTCTCACACACACACACATACACATTTCACTGCCTTATTTTTCTTTCTCTTTTCTTCATTATCAATTTTACACACACACACACACACACACACACACCTACTTTCTTCGACATTTGCTTTTTTAATTCTTCCTGTTTTATTCTTTTTGTTCCTCTTTTCACACACACACACACACACATACATACACACACACACACACACACACACATATATATATATATATATATATATATATATATATATATACCGCGTGTAACAGCAAAATTGTCGAAATCGTGTGACAGCAAAATTGTCCATTTGTTATATGAAGCTTTGAACCGTTATGTCTTAAAAATGGTTAAAGATATCTTTCTGGAATTTTCCGAGGTTTTTATAATACTATTGGACTCTCCTTTGAAAAAATAAAAATGTATTTAGCTCTAAGTTGAAATGATGATCCCTCTTCATGTTGTCACCTACTGGTCCCTCTTTTTAAATCACCATTCTCTTGATGCTCCTTGAATGGACTTTAAAGATGGAAGCCATAGCAATGAATGCTGGAAGCATTACTGCTTAGTTAGGAAGACATAGTGGAGCCAAACAAAACGATTTTAACCTGTTCTCTTTCTAGCTGAATAACGCAAAGGCCTTTTCAATTATTCTTACGACAAATGGGGTTAAGATGGCTAAATATCTCATCTGAAAACGTAGAATAAAGAAACTGAATTAATTTAGTTGTTCTTTAGACATTAAACATTTTCTTGGATGGACAATTATGCTGTAACGTGATTTGGACAATTTTGCTCTTATACCTGGAACAATATACATATATATATATATAAGAACAAACAGACATTATATATCGCGTCGCCTGAGTGATTAGAACGTTCGTTTTCTGACCATGAGACACGGGTTCGAATCTCACCATGGTCGATTTGTCAGGAAGGAGACTTCCTGATGTTATCGGAATGAATCGAGATCGATCCCAGGGTGCGGCACCTTTGGAAAGTGACTGAAAATCATACCACGGGTGAACCCAAGCCTTGTGAGTGAAATTGGGTAGACGGAACGCTTGTGGGCCGTCGGTACCTGTGCAAGAACGAAGCAAACAAGACATCGTGACCGAGTGCTTGAGTGGGCTGGCCTTGTTCAATTAGATCACACGCTCTCTCCCAGAAACTATGACTACGGTCTGCTCAGCATAGTTGCAGTATAAGCCACAGGTGGGCTTTGTGGGTGTTGAGCAAACTAAATGAGTCTGAGCGATTGTCTGCAATCGGCTAGCCGCCTTACTAGACGTGTATCGTCGGATACTAGTGACCAGCTATATATACATATATATATATATATATATATATATATATATATATATATATAAAGAAAGAAAAAGAACAGTAAGATATATAATCCGGTGTTCTTATAAGTATTTTTATTTTTACAAAATAGTGCTCGATGTAAATTTACAGAGCATTAAAATTCGCTTGAGGATGAAATGGAACTAATGTCTTTAATTTAATTGCAAACTTAAATTCGTGGCTCTTAGCTTCCATTTTTGAAACATGGTTAGAATTGTAGCCAAGCGGAAAAACACATTTTAAATCAATTAATTTATATATATATATATATATATATATATATATATATATATATATATATATATATATATATACTAATTTTTAAATATAAGCAGCTATTCTCGTTCGGCAAAACCTTAGGTTAAAAACTAAATGAATAAACCAATACGCCACAAAGTGTCTGGCTCTTTAGGTTTACTGATATATATATATATATATATATATATATATATATATATATATATATATATATATATTATATATATATTATAGGATTTTTTATACTTATTTTTCCATTTTTCCATATTTTTCACCCCTCCCTTTTGGTTTTAATTTAAATTGATTTTAACAGGTTTTCTACATCTCATACACCTGTTTATTTAAAATTGTTTTTTAAGGTTTTTAATGAATAATTTTCCTGTTTTCTCATTCAATGAAATATTTTGTTTATTTCATGTCCTATAAGCCATTTAATATATTGTTATATATCCTTATTCTATAATTGATATACTATATTTAGCATCTTGTTATTATTTTATAAAATTTCTTACATGCTTTTATCTAATTTTAATTTAGAAATTATGATTTAATATATATATAATTTATCTGTTTAACCTATTTAATTTAATCGATGATTATTATTGGAACTTTTATTTTTCCTTTAATCTATTTGATCCTTGATTATTCTAAAATTTACCTTTTTAATCTTGAAGTTTAATCTGTTTTAATCTAGATTTTGACTTGTCTATTTAAATTTTTTTCCCCTTATATTGCAAAATTTTATGGCCTTTATTTATCTAATTGTTTTAAATGCTTTATACATCTTATTACTAATCATTATATTCAGGTTTTTGTTGTTTAAAATGCCAAAAATTATAATATGAAATTCATTTTTATATTATTGAATTTAAATATAATCCTTAATAGAATATTAAAATGTTTCATAGAAATATGACATAAATAATAAAATTATAAATTCAATATTTAAATATTATGAAAATACAATTATATAATATATTAAGATTTATTATAATTAATAAAATTTTAAATTAATATAAATTAATAATTTACTTACCTATTTTTTTATTATATAATTAAATATATAATATTGAATGGATTAATATTAATTTATAAATTTACTTAATACTAAAAATATGTTATGTTTATATAATTACATTAGAGTAAATATATAAAAATAATATGTTATAAGTAATTAAATTAATATTTACAATCTGGTAGGTGTATAGATTTATCTTAATAATAATTTTTACTAATAATAATTTGATATAAATATATCATAATTTATTATGTGTTATTAGTATTATTTTTTAATAATTAATTTTTTTTTACAATAATTATATAATAATATTAATTTAAATTTATATTTTCCGTTATCTATAACTTTTAAAATTCCTCTTTTTCTTAATTTTTATGTTGTTTTTTTTGTATGAATTTTTTATGAGAATTTTTCCCATTTGTACAAGAGTTAATATGTTAAATTTAGATCTTTGTTCATCTTCAACCGTCTTTCTGTCTAGAGTCGTTCCGGTCACTCCCACCCTAACCACTTCAGCTTCTTTGTCTCTTTATCTCTCTATAAATCCCCTTTACTTTATATGTTGTTTGTTCCTCTTCTTTCTTCTTTTTCCTCCATTTTTTTTTCTTTCCTTCCTTCCTTCCTCCCTTCCTTCCTTCCTTCCTCCCTTCCTTCCTTCATTAATTTTTATTTTACTAATTTCTTAATAAAAACAAAAAACAAAAAACGACCCCCCACCAAAAAAAAAACGAAAAAAACGTTAGAATTCATTTCTTTAACAAATGTATTTACATTGAAAAGACCCAGGAGAATATCCTGAGGTGACGAAATGGCCATCTGAAATGGGTAATTTGGGTTACACACACACACACACACACACACACACACACACACACACACACACACACACACACACAATATTATATATATATATATATATATATATATATATAGGATTAATATGAGTAAAAGTTTGTCATTTAGCTGATCGATGTTACCTTCAGCAAACAGACTCCAGAGATTCGTAGGCGGGCCCATCCGTCTACTTTTCAACGGGTATCAGCAATTTACCGCTTACATTTTTTTCCTTTTTATGCATTTAATATTGTTGTAATTTTTTCTGTATATTTTGTGTTCGTGTGTGCATTTGTGCGCGAACCGCCATGCCCTGATGTGCATACGTGTATAGTCTCATGAGCATTTGTACTTTCAGAATGTATTTGTTTTGTTTTGCACTTTATACTCATTCTCTCTCTCTCTCTCTCTCTCTCTCTCTCTCTCTCTTTTTTTTTTTTCTCCTATTTCTTCTTTTCTTTTGACAGTTGCCGTTTTTCTTGGAGGGTTGTTCAAACCGCCGATTTCAATTTTGGCGGGAGTCCTAGTTTTTTCTTTTCTTTTTTTTTTGCTAGGAATGTTGTATTTCGTTTTTTTACATAAATAATCGTATAATATATATATATATATATATATATATATATATATATATATATATATATATATATATACACTTCCATATGTGCTATCTTTTTTTTTTTGCCATCTTCCGTTCATAATTTTAACATTTTCTCCTTTTTCTTTCACTTGCACAAATATAGTTTCAAGTACATGCTTTCTTTTAATATTTCTTTCTCCATTGCCTCTTTCAGTTTTAGTCTTTCATCTCATCTTCTTTTTCATCAATCAAGCACACACACACACTATCATATACAGACACACATACACACACAAACACATGCTTTCTTTATCATATACCTTCTTTCCTTCTTTCTTTTCTAGTCTTCTTTTTTTTCTTCTTTTCGGTGCCATCATTGGCACGCATACACACAACTACATGCTTTTTTTGTCTCTTTCTTTCTTTCTTTCTTTCTGTCTTTCTTTCTTTTTTCTTCTTTGTTTTCCCGTATTTTATTTTTCAGCTTTTCATTTGTATCGCTTTTGCACACACTCATACATAAACACCCACACAACTACCTGCTTTCATTGTTTCTTTCACCTTGTCTTCTTCCTTTACTACTTTTCCCTTTGTCTTCTTTTCATTTTCATCACACACACACACACACAACTAGAGAATTTCCTTTTCTCTTTCCTTCCCTTTCTCATCTTCTTTTTCCGGTTTTTCTTTCTCTCTTTCACCTTCCGTTGCTAGTCTTCCCTTTTGCCTTTTTTTTCTTTCCCATCGCTCTATCTCACACTACACAAACCCAGACACACGCAACGATGAACTCTACAGATCTCACTAGCCACGCACAATGTATTTGCATAAGAAATGTCGAAATAATAAATGTACTAAAAATACTGACGACCCGTTTACAGCAAACATCCTGTTGGTTGAACTATGCACATAATCATGACAGATCAATAATTGGTTGAAAGCGTTCGAGCCGGCAATGGCCGACAACAGTCAATGTTCAGCTTGAAATCGGGTAGCTAGCTGTTTTCTTTTTATTAACGTTTTATTTTATTTTACTTTAAAGAAATCGAAATATTTTTTGATTTTAAATTTATTTTTGTTTTTGATATTCCCGCTGCTATAACCAAACACTTACACGAATAAAGGACATAAAACACATATACAAATATCAAAGCTATTTATAGTTCTCCATAATATATTTCAAACGTTTATAAAGGAACATACGTTTTGTTAACAGCGCCTGTAATTAAACCATCTTCCCTATTAAAATATCTCCAATAAATACATTCCTATAGATAAATAATTTACAACGGATTGTTTTTTTTATGTCGAGCGAGATCCAATATTCATGTGACTATCACGCCAACCACCCACATCAAGGTCGGAAGGTCATTAGGGTGACATTCTGTGTCATATCATAGATGGCCAAAGTAGGTTGTTGCTGTGAGATCAACTCGTCTGGCGTCATGGCTAGGTGTCCAGAAGAATAGATCACTTTCAAGTTCTTGTTTTGCTCGCGAGCAGTGTCCTGCAAATTGCATTCTGCGTTCGAGTAAGATTGTAGAAATATCAGGAATGGTTCCATAGAGCTGTGATTTAATTGGATTTTTCTCTCAAGGAGATATTACGTACGGCCCTCAGCATCCGAGTGTAGGTTTCATCAAGATTAGACTCTAAGGTTATATTTAATATCCAGGCGGTGGCACCATACATTAAAACTGATTCTACAGTGACGCGAAAGTATCTCCGTTTGAGGTTGTCTGGTAGATCAAATTTCTACATTATATCCATTTTATTCAAGGCGAATCTTAACCTTTTCAAGACCAGTGTCAACCGTTATTTATCCTATATATTATCATTATGTACAATTCTCCTGTTCATAAAACAGCCGTATTCAGTAACACTCTAGCTTGACTGGCTCTTGAGCCTTACGTTGGGCGAACGATATCGAAAAAGAAAATTATTTGGTCGAGTTAGCTCGAACAATCATGAGTCTATAACGCCAACCTTCACGGTCCTGCATCGTAATGTCATTAGGCTTGTATTCTTTTTCTCTGCATAGTTGATCAATGTAGGTGGTTGCTGGGCGACCAACCCGTATTAAGCAATGGCTAAGTGTCCAGACCGGTAGATCATTCGCTAATTCTTGTTTTGCTCGCCAGCAGTGTCCAGCAAAACGTATTCTGCGTTCGCGTAAGATTGTAGAAATAACAGGGATTTGTCCATAGAACTGTGATTTAGTTGGATGTTGTCTCCAAGAGTTGTTACGTATAGTTCCCAGCATCCGAATGCAGGTTTCATCAAGATTAGACTCTTGGGGTTCTAGTTAATGTCCAAGCAGTGGCACCATACATTAAAACCGACTCTACAGTGGCGTGAAGTTATCTCCGTTTGAGGTTGTCTGGTAGATCAGTTTTCCAGATGACATCCATTTTATTCAAGTCACACTGGCGTCCCGTTTACAGCTTACATTTTTCCATCATAATTATTTCAAATGTTTGTAAAGGAACATACGTCTTGCTAACAGCGTCTGTAATCAAAGCATCTTCCTATGCAACATTTACGAGAAGGAAACAGCAAGAAACTGGTATGATAGGACCTGTAACAATTTTATCGGACTTTGCAATACACACAGAGAGAACAATCAGATCTAAGACATGTATGGAAATGTGTATACCACAGAAATTCAAGGAAATAATAATTTTGCACTTTTTACGATAGTTTAAATTACAAAATCCACTAGCGTAATTAACCGCTTTTTTTTGTTTTTATAGTGGATATAGATATCTCTAGATATAGATATAAACTCTGAATGAGAAGTCAGAGAGCTGAGTTCCAGTTCCAGTCGAGTTCGTTACATTCACTTATGCACAAATATCCTATGGAAAGGTATGAATCCCTGTCTTCTCCCTCCAGCTATGGGTTGAACAGATCTATAGCTTTGGTTGGCAACCAGTCTACTGGAAGGAAAAGGCAACCTACTGCGGGGAAATTTTCTGCCCAGTCACACATGGATCGAAGAGACTGACTCATCTCTCGATAGATTTTACCAACAAAGGCTGAACTGCGTCTAATCGCCCATTCGTTAAGTACTTGTGACTACGTGCTAGCTGAACCATTGACGGCTTCGTAAAAACTTCATCTACCCCAATTTCACTTGTTAGGCTTGACTCAACCTGTGGTATAGCTTTCAGGAATTCCTCAGTTCTACTCTCCGAAAAGTAAGGATAAGTCAGATCGATGCCAGATATGACAGCAATTTTTTTTTTGCTTGTTTTAATAGGACTCTTGTAAATATAGTTCATAGTAGGATGAACCAGATACATTCTGGAGCAATATAAATGAGCTTTTTAGTAATTGATCAACTTAACAATATTAAATAATTGATTTAAAGGGCGGTAACTCTCACATGATACTTGACGATGAACGCCAAATACTCCTGGTGTAATAATTCACATATAAATAGATCACCAAACTTCAACTTAAAACCTTTTCTTTTTTTTTCAAATCTTATTTCCTCAGTAACGTTTTCTCAGTTTCTTTCCCCATTGCATCTTAGTGGCTTTATCGCTTTGCTTGCGGGGAAATGATTAAAAAAACAATAACAATGAAATCAACACAACTAATGTTTTTAAATGGTTAAGGTAAATTCTTTTGAAAAGTCATGAAATTTAATAAGGTATATAAACACATTCCATTGCATAAGCCTGGCGTTTGCACAACGAGTTCACCTAATATTTTGATGCGGTATTTTTTCTTTAATGTTAAGTTTTATTTTCAAGTAACTGAATATATTTTCAATTGTATATGAAATGTTTATGAATGATAAAATTTCACACTCTGGAAATGGCATAGAAAAATATGCCGGATTTTATTTCTTAATGTTTCAATATCTTGAGGATCAAATGAAAAATAAAGAATCCACAATTGGACATATTTTTTTACAATACAGTAAAATAAATATTTAATTTTTACAGCATGGTTTAAACCAACGTTTTGGTTGAGGGGAAGTTGCGTTTAATCCATTTTCGCACCGTCAACTTTTAAGATATCACATATAATAACCTTCGGCTCTGTTACAAAAAGCAACATTAGAATTGCCAGTTCTGCTATTTGCAATAGAAACAAGATATGTCATGGAGATTTGCACAAACTAGAAAACAGGATTTCTTTTTTAAAAAAATGTAAATTATTTTTTGTGTGTACTTTCACCTCTTTCGACAGTCTTTGACTTTCATTTCGAGAGATTTTTTCGTTTTTAGTGGAAACTAGTAACAATGGCTGTATGATATACTGTGTACATATAATGTTAATTTGAAGCCAGAAGTTTACAAAATACGGAATATCCTTCTCGTTTCTGTCGCGTACACTGTGACAAATCATCATCATTCTCTTCGTATTCCATTAGTAAAGAGGAAGTTCCAGCTTCTTCTTGAGAACCGCGATTTTGTGGAATAGACCTCGAGAGGATGTTTCTCCGATCACTACTGTCTGAAGAGCTTGAAGTCTTCAGCCGTTACTTTTCTTACATATCAACACAAACTGCATTTCGTACCTCCTCCACTTAAGTTTATAAAACAACCTCATTTTGTAACCCTCTACCTTGAGTGGCTATTGAGTCT
Organism: Acanthosepion pharaonis; assembly: GCA_903632075.3. NCBI lineage: Eukaryota > Metazoa > Mollusca > Cephalopoda > Sepiida > Sepiidae > Acanthosepion > Acanthosepion pharaonis. The sequence goes on along the minus strand of CAHIKZ030002078.1, from coordinate 273,102 downwards.
TGTCTTGGGTGGAAAAAAGGAAAACACATTTTAAATAACTTGAAGCATTCCATCACCGCCGATCGGACTCCTAACTACCGTCAGTGACGATGAACAAATGACCCCATGCCTTGAAAGAATATTGGGCCTCAAATTCATACCCGACCTCAAGTGGAACTCTTGTATACGATCCATCACTAAAAATGCAGGTAAAATGATCGGCTTCCTGTACCGCTCCAGTAAGTACCTGACTCCACGTGCTATCAGGCTGAAAATGGAATACTGTTGTCATATTAGAGTAGGGGTGCTCGGCCCTCACTTTTCAGTCTTGATAGAGTTGAAAAGCGTCTCCGAATCCTTGTTGGGGAAGATTTATTTTCTACCCTCCAACCTCTCTCTCTCACTCTCTCTCTCTCACTCTCTCTCTCTCTCTCTCTCTCTATCTCTCAAAGGTGAGGTATGGCGAGTCTCTCATTGATCTGTCGCTTCTTCCATGGAAACTGCTCGGACGAACTACATTACTTGATTCCGCCAGGTCTCACTTTCACGGCTAGGACCCGGCATGACACTTACATAGTAGCAAACCACCCTCATTAACCCCGTATTCGACCCGATCGATGAGAAGTAAGTTCCACTCAAACAGCTTAATCCCGCAAACAAATGCTCTTGGGAACAGAGTCCCAAGAGCATGTTCTCCCGATCACTAAACTCTTAACCTTTTCAAGTTTAGAGTCAACCGTTATCTTCCCCTCCTATCTATATTAATATTTTCAAAAGTCCTGTATAACTGCAAATGTCCGTATATTTTTCTTCACGGTTTACGCGTACATAATGTTTTAATTTTTTGTGCGTGGGTGGTGCAATGGATAACGGGCTTGGAATGAGAAATCGGAGAACCAAGTTCCAAATTCCAGTTGAGTCCGTTACATTCACTTCTCTGCGAATACCCTTCGGAATGGTATTGATTCAACTCTTGAGTTCTTGATTCAAGAAAATATTGAGACACTCCTGATCACAATGGTGTTGTAAATTGTTACGATACCGAGGAAAGTGCTGGAAATATAGTCCTTGATATTAGATGTATATAGTATAGAATTTGTTACGATACCAAGCTCGTCTTGACGAAGGCATGTGGTTCAAGCAAGATGGAGTTCCAGCACATTTTAGTCACATTGTCAATGATGCACTGGCTGACATCTACCATGAAAGATGGATAAATAGGGAAGGACTGGTTCCATGTCCTACACATTCTCCCGACCTAAATTCTTTGGAATTTTATCTGTAGGGCCATCTAAAAAAATTGGCTTATTAATAATACAGAGATGTGCCATCAAGTGTCATGGGGGCCTGCAAAACCATTCGACACTGTGTGGGAGTATTTGACAGTGTCTGCCAGTCAATGATCCGACGGTTGCATGCTTGTATAGAAGCAAGCGAGGGGCATTTAGAAGATTTTTTATCAGTTTCTGTGTTGAGGTACAACGAAGTTCTATTCAGCTTATGTTTATATGGAAACTTTAAATTTTTGTGTCAGGTACCCGCCCACAAATTTTGTAAAAGTACTTACGATAGAACCTGTATATATAAAATAGACAGGCACACACACACACATATATATATATATATATATATATATATATATATATATATATATATATATAATGAAATGGACAAAGTCCGACAATTATTTTAAGACATTTTTATGTTTATACATTATTTTTATAGATAGAAATATTTAAGTAAATGCTCTGTTTATAATAAACAGTATTAAACAAATTAACCGGCCTGAATATCCGAGAAATTTTCACAGAAAATATTCGTCCTCCGATAGGATTCGAACCTGTATCCTATACGGAACCGTCATTTACATTGACGTGCCTTTACGGATTAGGCCGGTAAATGTTGTTTAATACCGTTTATTATAAACAGAGAATTTACATAAATATTTGTATCGATAAAATAATGTATAAACATAAAAATGTCTTAAAATAGTTGTCGGATTTCTTCCATTTCATAATGTGTGATGACATTTGTTTACATTTGATACGCCATGAGCAGATATGAATGTACGTGAGAGATTCATGGAGAGTGAAGTTTAAATACAGTAAATTCGACCTTGCTAACCGAAAGCGCCTCTCTGGCCAAATGGGTAAAGGCACGTCAAACTAAATGACGGTTCCATATAGGATACAGGTTCAAATCCCGTCGGAGGACGAATATTTTCTGTGAAAATGTCTCGGATATTCAGGCAGGTAAATGTTGTTTATTATAAACAGAGCCTTTACTTAAATATTTGTATCTATAAAAAGAATGTATAAGCATTAAAATGTCTTTATATATATATGTAAAATGGCGGGTTACTCGTTTCGTAGCTAAGGCGGCTAACCGATCCTTGTGGTAGTCATCTTCTCAGGCACATTTGAGTTACTGTTACCAGGAGAGAACGCATACTTTTTTGTGATCACCTGTTTGAACAAAGAGAGAACGCTTAGGCTCCTGGTCAAGATGAATTGTGGCTTTGCGCTAACAAAACAGTTCTGTTTACCTAATTTCTCTCACAAATCTTGGGTCAACCATTGTTATGGTTTTTATCTACTGGTATCGTATTCTTATACCTAAAAATAAATCGATTATGGTCAGATTCGAACCCTTGTTTCATGGTCGGAAAACTCGGCCATGTGCATCTGTATCTCTCTGTCTGTCTGTCTGTGTGTCTCTGTCTGTCTATCAATGCATATGCTTCTTTTTCTCTCTTCCTTCTTGAATGAGGATTTTCTAAGCATATATTGGCACAAGACCGAAAATATGGACCAACCAGTGAGTATTTGAACCCACTATTTTCTCATGTAATTAATTCAGCGGAAACAAGCTTGTTCACCATTACATCATATCAAAGTGCCTAATGATTTTTCTAAGCATAACTTAGATGTGGCACAAGGACAAATGTGTGGAGCACCAGTAAGGATCGAACTCATTTCTCTGCGTATTTATGTATATGTAAGAATTCAGAAGTGAATAAGATATAGCTGTACAGACTAATATAAATAAAAAAAAGGAAAATCCTAGAGGGAAACATTTTAAATTTTTTTTAGAAAATATTTCCTTGCCTGAGAAAACCCATCTCAAACAAATAGACTTGTGTAGACTGTTCTAGTTCCACGTGCCATGTTTAATGGATGTCAGTTATCACTTATTTCCTGTTGTTTCCCCTCCCTCGAGGACACATGGCACAGTGGATAATGCCACTGTATCTGTCTATATTTCTGAGATGAGGTATTATGTATACTATTTACATTATCCTCATCTTTGTCGCCATATCTATTACAACGTTTCGGATGGTTGGAATGTCGAACTGAACCTGGGTTAGACTGTTCTAGTTCCACGTGCCATGTCTAATGGATATCAGTTATCAGTTATCCCCTGTTAATTACCCTCTGAAAGTTCTGCACTGCCTTAAACACATATTGAACTCACACTCTTTGTATTGAACTCACATTCACATTAACGCATTTATCCATTTGTCCTTGAGTACACCTGTGTATGAATTTCTGGGTATTATAAAACTAATGTCTTCAGCGATCATTTTTTTTACCAGTGCTTATATTGCAATTTTCGCTGTTATCATTTCATCTTTTTTTTTTTTTACAAGAGCTCATATTGAAATTTTCGTTGTTATTATCGCTTTTCTTTGGTACTCCTTATTACTGGTTCCCATATTGTATTCATTTCTACGCTTGGTCGGCTATTTCACATTTAACAATAAGTTTTATAAACAAAAAATTCGATTAACAATGGGTTCGCCTCTAAGTGGGCTTTAGCGTGTATCTTCCTTGAATTTCTTGAATCTGTTTCTTTCCAAAATATTTTACCTAAACAATCAACATATTTCCTATATATTGATGACGCTCTATTAATATATCCCTGCAAATCAACTTCACCTGACATAGTAGATAAAAGTCGAACATATGATAGAATTTACTTACGAGACAGAATCAAACAATACATTACGTTCCCAAGATATCATATTACACTGTAATAACAATGGCCCAAAAATAAATGCCCTTCACAAATCAACCAATAAAAAAAGATCTCATAAATTTCTATCCGAACTATGATAATAAAATAAAATACAGAATTATCATCGGATTCTATTTAAGAACACTCAGAATTTGTAGCCATCAATATTTATATGAAGAGGAGAAATACATTGAAAATAAGTTTAAGCTTTTCCAGTACCATAGTAATTTCATATTCAACTCAAAACAAAAGGCTTGTAAAATATTTCAAAATATGACAAACCCAACAAATCAAAATATATTGTTCTACCAACCAACTCTCTCACAACTACAATGGAAAAGAACTTATCTAAGCTTAACATGAATTTTTTTACTACTACTTCTAAAACAATAACAGACTTAATTAATACGAAACAAAATAATATTAAGCTAAAACTTAATGGAAGAATTCATCGTATCGCATGTAATAATTATCATATGGAACACATAGGAGAAACCTCCAAAACAACACAATTACGGAATTAGTTGCTCACTGTAATGAGGCTGATTATAATTCTGATTTAAAAAAATATTAATTTAATTAAAACAATTTATTTTTACTAAAATCGAGATGGAATAGAAAGTTCTTTAATCACTAGATTTTTAGGTTTTTATAACATTTTACTTTTATTGGTAGATCTATTATCCCAATGTGAGATATTTAACAACAAAGGTGATAAAAACATAAATAAAAATAAAATGTAAATAAATTAAATCGGTTAGACTATAGACCAAAACAAAGTTTTTTAAAAAAAATTAAATTTAAATCTAAAATTTCTTTGCCCTCTCTTCTCCATGCACATGTGTAATCATATCAACGTAAACATCACATTAGTCCAAGGGAGTCATAAATGACGAAACAGGTCAGACGGAAATATTTCTCCACTTTGTCATACATTTTGCTAAAATAAATAAGAAACCAAATAAAATAAGAAATGATGAAAATAATTAATTAATAATGACACACACACACACACACACACACATACACACACACACATACAGTTTTAAAAATACACGGAGATATTTTTACCTTGAGTATTCCTTTCAACCAACACTTCGTCGGAAGGAAAACGTTAGCGTAATTAGGGACGAGAACAAAAATTGGTAAAATCCTTTATGAATAAAAATAAATATTTCCAAGTGAGTATAAAATGAAAATAAAATACTAGTCACGAACACCCTAAAAGAATGAGGCAACGAATGAAACGCTCCTTCCATTTACACTGATACAGTTGATGTAACTTAAAACCGCTTCAAGGAGGCGTAAGTGATGAGCAAAACTGTGAAAGAATTGTTCACATATTAGCAGAATCTGGGCTGTTGAATAAGTGATGGTCAGTGGCTGAATCATGCGAGACTGAGTTAGACTCAAAGAGGAACAAACAACCCAGTTTTATACTTTTTTTTTTAGGAACGTGCTGACTAATTCGGGTTAATTCAAAATTTATATATATATATATATATATATATATATATATATATATATATATATAAATATATTTGATTAAATTTAATAAAATCTTTTTCATGCTTCTTATTAGATATATATTTTTATATTGAGAAAAATAATCGGCTGATATATATGTTCAGCCTGACGATTGCATATAGGCTGAAATAAACAGACGCCTCTAAGTTTGAATTATATGTTCACTTTTTATATTTACACACGCTCTCTGATATTGAGCACTTTTATTCCATAAATATAGCACACCTTTTTACTATATATATATATAATATATATATATATATATATATATATATATATATATATACTTGAAGAAAAAGATCCGTTTAGGTAAAAACTTAGTTCGGTTTGCCTGGCTCCTTAGGATTATCCTAGTTTATCGATCTGCTTAGTGTACTGAGCACTCTACTTCGTTGTCTTTTTACACGTTTTTTTTTCTTATACACGCTAAAGCCCACTTAGAGGCGAACCCATTGTTAATCGAATTTTTTGTTTATAAAACTTATTGTTAAATATGAAATAGCCGACCAAGCGTAGAAATGAATACAATATGGGAACCAGTAATAAGGAGTGCCAAAGAAAAGCGATAATAACAACGAAAATTTCAATATGGACTCTTGTAAAAAATAATGCAATGATAACAGCAAAAAATGCAATATGAGCACTGGTAAAAATGATTGCTGAAAGCATTTGGTTTATAATACCCAGAAATTCACGCACAGGTGTCGTTAAGGACAACTGGCGCAGTGGATAAATGCGTTAGTTAGATCAAGCGAATGTGAGCTCAATACAAAGAGTGTGAGTTCAATACGTGGTTAAGGCAATGGAGAACTTTGAGAGGGGAATTAACAGAAGATGACTGATGAATGACCTCCGTTGGATATGGAACTAGAACAGTCTACCCAAGGTTCATTTCGACCATCCGAATCTTTTTTTTATTTCCTGTTTTCTCGGCTACCGATTTGTTCTACTGCAAGTTGAACTATCCGAGGTTTTTTTTAAACAGTACTGCCACACACACACACACACACACACACATATATATATATATATATATATATATATATATATATATATATATATTCATGAATTATTCATACAAAAAACAAATACAAAGATTAATGATTTAATTGGCGAGAAATCCATCAACGCGAACAATTCAAATAATATACAAAAACCCCGAAACTGTTTATGCATGAAAAGAGCCTTGTTTTTATAAATTTCAGTTGCATAAGTTCTTATTATTTTTACAAGCTTTCGTCTGTTCCTACAGACATCCTCAGGTATGGAATAGATTTTGTTTTTGTTTTTACTCTCAGTAATAAGAGGACAACGAAAATAGATGTATCGTAATCCGAAAAATGCTATGAGAAATGTGTTATTGTTTTTGGAGTGTGCAGTCGCAACGCTGAGTTTCAATTTAAATTTTAAAGTTGTGCGTTCTTGTACAAATATAGTGATAAGAGAATTCTTTTTTACTGGTAAATTTTCCGTCAAAGTGGCACGAACTATATTGTTCAATAATTACAGTAATGTCGCACTTATTATCCGAAGATAATTATATGAAGACATTTATATGCTTATACATTCTTTTTATAGATACAGATATTTAAGTAAATGCTCTGTTTATAATAAACAGTATTAAACAACATTTACCGGCCTGAATATCCGAGAAATTTTCACAAATATTCGTCCTCCGGCAGGATTCGAACCTGTCTCCTATACGGAACCGTCACTTAGCTTGACGTGCCTTTAACCGATTTGGCTACAGAGGATCGTTCGGTTAGCCAGGTCGAATTCACTGTATTTGAACTTCAATCATCCATGAATCTCTCACGTACATTCATATATATCTGCTCATGGCGTATCAAATGTAAATAAATGACGTCACACATTATGAAATGGACAAAGTGCGACAATTTTTAAGACATTTTTTATGTTTATACATTCTTTTTATAGATACAAATATTTAAGTAAATGCTCTGTTTATAATATATATAATATATATACAGGGTGTTCATAAAGTTCGTGTACTCTTTAAAAATTTGTAACTTTATTTGTATTTGCAATGGAAATAATTTGTAAAAAAGATTAGAAAGAAGTAAATCTATATTTTTTAAAGGTTTTATTGAAATTTTATTTAAGTTTCCACATGTTCTCCATCATTAGCAATACAAAGGGTAATACGATTTTGCAGTTCACGGTAAGCATTTACCAACTGATTTAGAGTAATGCCTGAAATCACATTAGTTATTTTAACTATACTTAAAACTAGGTACATTAAACTTTATGACATTTTTTACAGATTATTTATTGTCTTTTAAAATTTTTGAATTTCATGTACCTACACAACATTTCGCTTTTTTTTATTATCATCACTTGCCTTCATATAGTCGAATGAGGAAACGCGCTGGTAAAGAGTTAATACTATTTTGTGATGGTCTATTTTATTCAATTTGTCTCTTCCACAGATATATTGTGAGAAGTTTAATACCTTGCCGGACATGGAAACCAAAAGTACAGATATTTAATATATATATATATATATATATATATATATATATATATATATATCATGCCGATGTATGAACGCACACACACTCATACAAAATGAATAAAATATCAAAATATACTTGCACCAATGAAAAAAAAAAAAAAAAAAGAAAAATCATGAAAATCTTGATTGATATCCACATCTAAACACAAGTATTTTTTAAATCCTATAAATAAAAAATAATGAATTAATCAAACCAAGTTAAATAAGCAATATGTGATACATCAGTCAGTCACGACCATTGGAGACCATAAGTCATTCGATACATGACTGATGAGGCAGAAGATTTTTCCTGCAGTAGGTTGCCATTTATTTCCGTAATAGACTGGTTGCTAAAGGCTAAAGGACCCAGTCCTGCAATTTAACCCATAGCTGGAGGGAGAGGAGATGGAGTCGTACCTTTCCCAAGGGTATTTGTCCGTAAATGAATATAACTTAAAAGCTAAACAAAGTCAAAATTAAGAATAAACTCTATAAAACAGATACAAATGACAGCATTCGGATCCACAATTATTTGTAATTCATTTCCTCTAGAATAATTTGAAAAAGCCCTGTTACTGCCCACCCAATAACCATCAGGATAATACAATACACCTTACTACTCATAATGCACCATTCATCAGCATATATAAATAGTGCAGCCAAAACACAACAAACATGGCCTGAAGATTGCGGTCAAGCATGAAACAGACTATCACCACCCGGTGTTTAACTTTGTTTCATATCTACGTACGGTCTATCTCTGATATTGAACCCGTTTATCCATAATTAATACATTCTTTAAAATTATATTTTTGTCATATATATATATGTTATGGTCCAAGTTAGAATCAAGGAAGAACAACACGAACACAAGAGTAGAAATAACGAAGGTATATTACACGAAATAATAATACAAGATGTGGAAGGTGTTAGTATGACTGTCAGTCTGGTTTGGAGTGAACTACTATCGGCTCGACTCGATTCGGTATCTATCCACCACCCCACCGAGCGTTGCATGTGGCACAAGGCCGAGTTTAACCTGGGTTTCCCGAGCCCGTAGTCTCGGCCAAAAATGCCCATAAAACCCATATAAACTGATTTGGGTTGGTCAACCTCCCCGAACGAGACTCTGCCCTTCGGCGGAGCCTCGTCCGGGTTCCTCTCTGCTCAGAGGCAGCGAGTCCGACCGTCAAGCCGAGAAGCTCGACTCGATTCGGTATCTAGCCACCCCCCACGAGGGTTGCATATGGCACAAGGCCGAGTTTAACGTGGGTTTCCCGAGTCCGTAGGCTCGGCCAAAAAATGCCCGTAGAACCCGTACAAACGTGATCGGGTTGGTCAACCTCCCCGAACGAAACTCTGCCCTTCGGCGGAGCCTCGTCCGGGTTCCTCTCTGCTCAGAGACAGAGAGTTTGACCGTCAAGCCGAGAAGATCGGCTTGATTCGTCCCTCTCTCTTGAGAGGCGTAGTATACAGTGTTAGGAAGAGTTCATTCTGTAGTTATAGGTAAGGACCCATGACAATATATATATATATATATATATGTGTGTGTGTGTGTGTGTGTGTGTGTGTAAGTGTGTAAATGTGCCCTCTTTTTGTGTAAATTTTTCTCATATCCCAGAAATCTTTACAAACTGCCAAGTTTAATTAGTAATTTTGAATAATATTATACAGTCACTGTGTAAATCTCGATACTCAATATGAATATAATGATACTGAATGTACTTTCTATAGCTATAACGAAAAGCATAGTAATATATGAGTTTAATATTAATTTAATATAAGATTATGTGGCAAGATCCGTCCAAGTGATGATTATTCATGGCCTGGCTTTACCAGTTTGAATCCAACCTAGTCATTATTATCTCATTTGTTAATATAAATCTGGCTTTCCTTGAGCTGCCTTTCGTTAAACCATAAAACTTACGTTTGAGAAGAACCCTGGACTGTTTTCTTCTAAGATGTCCGAAGATTTTGTTTACCGTATCATTTGCTATTTTAAATATTTTTTATGCAACAGTTTCTTATTGTTGAATGATTAAACCTCAAGCAAGATAAGAAAGCCATTAATAATGCAGTGAGGTTACTCTGGGGAAAAGAATATAAGAAAAACATTATTAAGGAACGGGAACAATAAAATAACAAACATTAAGAAGAGAGGCCGTAACGATTGATATTTCATTTAAATTTTTGAAGAAAAAAAATTGACTGGGAAACAAGATTTCCACAAGTGAGAAGTGCGATAGAAGAAACTGTTAGCATAGAACTTACGGTTACATCTAGCCATTTCGACTGTAAAATGATGAAATCTTACCGCTAATCTCGTACTGTACTTAAATTCATAAAGTCTAGGTGCTATAGAGGGAAATAATATTTATTTTTAAAATACAAAAATGTAGCACAAGGCCTAAAGGGGGTGGGAGATAGGGGATGGCTGGCCTTTAGTCTGTCTTATCTTAAACTTAACTAGCCATGACTACTGATACAGGAATACTATAGTATTCCTTTCACCAAAGCAAAACATTCTTAATTACCATTCTTACTACAGCCACCATAATACCTCCAGTCTTTATATAGTTAAAAATAGTCCCCATATGTAGAATTAGTCTGTAAGGGTGGGGAATAAAATAAGAACTTTTAAAAATGAAATCCTCAATGAATGTTTAGAATAGAGAACAATTACCATGAAAGATTTTTTTATAGAAAAGACACAGGGAAACTACATTACGGCGGTGGGAAAGTGACTGAAGCCGAGATGCCAGGTCAGGACCAGTAACACTGCAGATTCTTCTGTGGATTTTATCCAGAATGTCTAAATATTTAGCAGTGGCACTCCTGGAGGTTCTAAGGAATATTATTACAATTTACGATTCTTTATTATAGATTTCTTCGCCGAAATCTTCGCCTTTTTAAATCTTTCATCTTTTACTTTTCTTTTTGAATCAAGAGTTTTTATCATTTCTAGTCTTATCCTAATTATTTTTCTCCTTCCAAAGTTACAAAGAAAAAAAAGAACGAGTTGTTATAATTTTTGCTATGTCTAACGTTTTTTCTTTCGCATTTCTCCTTTCATGCTATCATTCTTTTATTTTTTTCCTTCCTTCATCTTTTTCGTGCCTTCATGTTTGTCCTTCCTTCATTTTTTTCCTTCCTTCATCTTTTTTCTTCCTTCATTTTTTCCCTCCTTCGTTCTTTCTCCATGTCTTTGTTTATCGCTACTTTTACATATTTTAGTTTTTCACATTTTAACTTTGTTTTTCGTCTTTCCCATTTCTTCACATTAAACTACATTTGATGTGCTTTCATTTTCTTTCTTCTGAATTTCCGTTTTTACAATCTTTTTCTCTTTCCTTCACACTTTTCCATCTTTCATATTTTATCCTGAATTTCTTTCTTTCATCGTTTCTACTTTCCTTTTCGTCTTTCCAGGTCGTATCGCAATTTCTTTTTTATTTTTCATTTAATCACGTTTCCCTTTCTACTGTTTTCCTTCATCTTTTCTCTTATCTTCTCTTTTCTCCATCCTTCATCCTTTTTCATTCCTTTCTTTTCCGCTTTCTTTCTGTTTTCTCTTTCCTTCTCCCTCTTCCTTCCCTCATATTTTCTCCCTTTTCTCAATTTCCCATGTTTCGTTTTTCTTTTTTTTCTTTTCGGCACTTTCGTCTTTTCCGTTTCATTGCCTCGTTTTCAAAATATATCTTTTCTGCTATCACCCATATTTTCCCACCTTCTCTTCATACGTTTTTCTTATTTCTACATCTTTCTCCTTCTGGCTTTCCTTCATGTTTTCCCCCTTCCTTTGTTTTTCTGCTTCACCTTTCCCATTTTTTCACTTTTCTCCACTTCTAGCCTTTCACATATTTTCACCCATTCTTCCTATTTTTCCCTTCCTTCATATTTCCATTTTCTTTCATTTTTCTTCATTTGGCTTTCCTTCATTATTTTTACGCTTCCTTTGTTTCTCTGCTTCACATTTTACATTTTTTCACATTTCTCCACTTCTCCCTTTCACAAATATTTACCCTTTCTTCCTCTTTTATACTTCCTGCATCTTTTCCTTCATTTTGTCTTTTTCAATTTTCCCATTTCCTTTCTTTTTCTGATTCATTTTTCCTATTTTTTCACATTTCCCCACTTCTCCCATTTCACAAATATTCACCCATTTCTTCCACTTTTCTCCATCCTCCATCTTTTCTTCTTCCTTCATTTTCCTTCTTTTGGCTTTCTTTCATCATTTTCCCCATTCCTTTGTTTCTCTACTTCACCTTTCACATTTTTTCACATTTCCCTACACTCCCCTTTCACATATTTTCATCCTTTCTTCCTTTCCTCGTCATTCACTTTCTTTTTCCTCCTCCTCTTTTAATCATTTATCGTTTCTCTTCATTCGTTCACAATTTTATTCCTTTTCTTACCTCACTCATTCCTCATAAATATTCCATCTCTTCTTTTGCATTGATTTTCAAATATTCCTTTTTATTCTCCACTCTTTTATTCGAAATTTTTTTTTAACGTTTTATATTTTAATCGGAAGTCGATCGTATCAAGCTCAAGACACGAAGTCACGAAGATTCCCGCCTGTGATCACATGGTACTGCGGGAACAACGCCAGAGGGCGATAAAACCCCGTTTGCCATGAAACGTCGGCCATTCTCGGGTTGCTCCGTACACAATAGATACCTTCAGGTAATAGTGAGGAATTTCAGGAACGCTGGAATTATATTGACTTTATTCTTCACCAGTTTTCTTGAAGTTCTTTATTTTTTATTTTTTTTTTTTTTGATAAATAATTTTCGATTATATTCCGATGGCGCCGTTTCTTCCAGTTTATTTACAAGACGATCTTCTTCAGCGTTGAACTGTCGTACGCGCATTAAATAGATATTGAATGTATTTTTTTTGCTTGATAAGTGAATCTTGCGGAAAACCTTACTCATGGCGATGAGGTTCAATTGAATATTACATTCTTCTATGTGCTGTATCCATTCAGGATATGAATGATCATAGCTCTCCACAACTTTCTATCCATTGTATCCCTTTTCATGGCAACTACTCTGACGAGATTTTCCTCTGGTGTCCCGACTACAAGTATTTAAACGTGCTAATAGAGTGACACATAGGCACCATCCGTTTACTGCTAAAATGGCTAAATGCACCCGCCACTTCAACTCCAACAATTTCTTTTCTCGCACTTCCCACCTGTGGAACTCAATTCTGTTTACTTGCTTCCATGATATCTATCATCTAAAAAAAATATATATATATTCAACAACAATCGCCATCTTCGGCCTTCTTGAATCCTGTTCATCTTTTGTCGTTTTAGCAATCCTCCTTATTCTCAGTCTTCTCTTTCACTTTCACTCCCTGTAGCCCCCTACGCACTAGTGGCATTCTCGCCTGGTTTCGGGGTGAAACCCCTCACACAAACTTATCAGGTATGTAGCCCGCACCGTTTTCCCGGATCTTGTGCCTTCCAATACTCCCCATAAAAAAATGTCAAATTCCCCAAGCCCTGATTACGTGTGCCAGAAATATTTGTCTCTTTCTGATTCCCATTGTATGTGTTCTTTTTTGTTTCCATTTTCACTTGCCCGTTGCTTACGCTTCCCGCCCATCCTTCTGTAGAGCCATGTTTCTGTTGCCACCAACCTTCATCTGTGAGTAAATTGTCCAGAATTCAGTGCCTTTTTTGAGAACTGATGCTATACAACAGTTCAGCACAATTTTCTTTTTTTCTCATGAATATTTCCTGTTTATTGCTCAGGTTTAGGAATTTATTTGTTTGATTTTGACATCTCCAATTTATAGTTCACTGTTTTTTTCTCTTGTTGACAACAATACATTTGTGTGTTCGGACAATTGATAGTTAATCCTTTCTTCTTGCTTTCCTTTGCTAATATGTCCTGTAGTTGTCTCTTTGTTTTTACCATCAACACAGTGTCATGAGTGTTTAGTTGTTATTCAAAATACAAAAATTTGTAACTCGAATAAAGTGGCAAGAACGATTTAACTTCTAGACTTGAGCCTAGTTGCTTAGTTCTGTGATCTTTTTTACTGAACTATACACATCACCATTAGAAATACAGAATTGTATTAATGGTATTGATGGCGACGGTGGTATCGTTAGTGATTTCCTGTGTTGATATGGTGGCTCTTTGGTTAAAGAAGCAGTGACCCAGCAGTAAACATAAAATACATATATCTTTAAGAGAATCCCCCGACCTAGATGACATGTCAATAATCATTTGAATTCTTCAAAGAACAGAAGCTAAGAACGTGTAAATCAGTTTCAGAAGACAGTGAAGAAGTGGAGGAAGGAATTGGCGGGGGGGGCAGATAACCTCTACCTACAAATGTAAAGGAAAGAAATCAAATTACAGAAGACAGAAAAACAAAATGAACGCAACGAAAGAAACACAAGGAAAATGAGTAAGTATAAAGATGGAAATTGAAAACCCAAATTAGGCAGAATATAAGAACATTTTAAAGAAAGAAACTAACAAGCCAATGTAATAGAATTACTAATGAAGTTATATAGGAAATAAAAAGTTTTTAAAGAGAAAATAAAGACAGAAATTTCATCGTAGAGTCATTTTTTTTATTAATTGATTTACTCACTTTCTAAATCTTATCAGCCATTGCAAGTTGTTTAAAGCCAGAAAATAGGTTTTAGATTCTAAGACTTCGTTTGAGATAATAATGATTTCGTGATAGAAGTCTTACGAAGTACCCCATATCTAGAGAAGAGGTTTATCCCTACCTTTCCCAAGAGTATTGGCCCGTAATTGAATATAACGAACCCAACTGGAACTCGGCTTTCCAATTAACAATCTCGAGCCATTATGCATTAGAACACACGAAAAATTAAGCATACAGGCATCACCGAAGTTAAGCAATGTCAGTATCTAGATGGGTGACCAGTTGAGAATGCCAGGTGCTATAAGGTAGAATGTGCGGGTCGTGTAACGGATAATGGATCAGAATTGTTAATCGGAGAGCCAAGTTCCAATTCCCTTTGTGTTCGTAATATTCACTTACGTGAAAATACTAATTAAGACTTGTACTACTAAATCATTATTTTCTAAAAAAACAAAAAAAAACTTACAATTTAAAAATATTTTCTCACTTGCCAGACTCTCATACGGATGTCATCTATGGCGTCCAACTTGTCCATAAATTTCGAAACTATTAGCCATAAACGACTATTTTCTCAGATTAATACTTAAAACGGATTCATAAGAATGAATCCTGTAGGTTTTTGAAGAGGACTGTCCTTCTGGCGCTACAGAATCACAAATAACAAAAACTTCATCAATTGAAGAGTTTCAATAAAGGCAACAACTAAGATGAATAGCCCAATAAAGATGTTGCCCTTCCAAACTACCTTGAATACACTGTCAGCAGGAACCTCCACTCTTAATACTAGAAAGAGCCATAACAATGGACTTGATAAACTTATTTTCCTGAAAAACTTTCTAAGAAAGATTTCCTAAAATTCAGTTGACGCTAATGATAAATGTTTGGTGAATGAATATTAAAGATTTCCTTATCAGGAAACAGCTAACCTCACGATGACCCGAGCAGATATTGTGAGTAATCTTTTGGCTGCCACTGTTTTCATTCTGTTTGAATAGGATTTTCGGCAAAAATCAATTTCCAAACAGCAGAAGACCATTTTCACCTTTGTCTTCGACGCCTAAAGCAGATGACGTATTAATTCAATTCAAATGATTGCGAGTTCAAGTCTCGCCTTTGCCTAGTTGGTGTTTTTATTCTATTTGGATGGCCAATAATTTTCTTTTTCTTCCGAAATCAACTTCGACCTATGATTAGACAGATAAATAGCAGCGGATTAGTGTTACCCCCCCACAGTTCGTTGGTTCCATCGAGAAGATGTTTCCAATCGATGGAAAGAAAGTTTTTGGTTTGTCTGTTGAGATGAACGATTTGGTTGTCGCTATCTTCATCAGATTTACATCCACTAATATGAAATATTTTACAATAATAAATTTCTCCAGAAATCAAATATCACATATATTGGTAACACCTCAGTATCTGTCTATATGTGTGAGATGAGGTATTATGTACATTATTTAGATTATTCGGACTATTGTCCTCATCTTTGTTGCCATGTTTATTACAACGTTTAAAGGGATAAGTCCGACATTCCAACAACCTGAAGCAGGCCAGAGCGTACAACGGCCGAAACGTTATAATAAATATGGCGACAAAGTTGAGGACAATAGTCCGAATAATGTAAATAGTGTACACAATAGCTCATCTCAGATATATAGACAGGTACTGAAAGGCCGAAACCTTGTAATAAATATGGCGACAAAAATGAGGACAAGTCCGAATAATGAAAATAGTGTACATAATAGCTCATCTCAGAAATATAGACAGATACTGATAGGCCGAAACGTTGTAATAAATATGGCGACAAAAATGAGGACAATTGTCCGAATAATGTAAATAGTGTACATAATACCTCATCTCAGAAATATAGACAGATACTGAAAGGCCGAAACCTTGTAATAAATATGGCGAGAAAGATGAGGACAATAGTCCGAATAATGTAAATAGTGTACATAATACCTCATCTCAGAAATATAGACAGATACTGATAGGCCGAAACGTTGTAATAAATATGGTGACAAAGATGAGGACAATAATCCGAATAATGTAAATTGGTAACACCTTCTCTTTTATTTATTTTTCTTTTTTTTTCATTAACACTGTTAAAGATTTTTCCACTAAAATTAATTGGAGCAATTATATCAAATCAACTCTTAGGTCTGCTGCTCTCAATGTGTCGTTCTAGACACTTTATCTTGTCCGAATCTGTCTAAGACATTGGTCTACAATTCGTCCATGCACTGCCACATCTGGTCGGATGTTTCTTCCTATGTATTTAGAGATTCTTGTTGATTCTAGCATTTCCACATCAGGCACTTCCCAAAGTCTCTAACTCTTAAGGGGTCCACCCCTTTTTAATACGAGTGGACTCGCCCAGTGTGTACTTGTACTGCGGCCGGTGAATACCCGGAAGTGAGAGTGTCAGGTAACGGCTTGTAGGAGTCACAGTTGCGAGCACGTAAACTCAGAAGGAAGTCATACTTCGATACTGAATTTCCCAGACTGTATATATATATTTATTGCTACTAACCGCATTTCTGGATCTACTAACCGTATTACAAATTGTATCATTACGTCAATACATTTATTTGTTATATTTCATTCCTGCGTTTGTCATTCATATCAGACCGGATTTCATCCCGGAATCCACAACACAACATCACTTCCCTGTGTCTTGTCTATCAATTACAAAGAAGAATCTAGCATCTAGGTATCAGTCACATTGCAAACTCTCTAACGTAACTTCCATGCGTCATGTCTAAAAATTACAAAGAAGAATCTAGCATCCCGATATCACACACTCTCAAAGACTCTATCGAAACTACCCTGATTCTTATCTACGAATTACAAAGAAGAATCTAGCATCTCGACATCCGTCACTTCTCACCTCTCTATGGTAATTCTATGATAACTGTTTTTTCTATCGTACTTCTAAGTTGTCGAAATTTCTTCTGACTTTTTGCTTTCCAGCCCAGTTCGACCAGAACTTTACACATAATGAAAATTATTTCAGCAAATTTAAACATGAAAATAATATTGAAGCACTCAAATATTTCTAACGTATACCAACATTTGTTTAAAATTACTATAAATCATCTAAGCTTTTTCGAGACACATTGCAAATCAATTTGATTTCTAATTTTCAACAACATCGTAAGTATTTCTAATAAGCACATTCCACCGTAAACTTGTCTTTTGTAAACTCACAAACATGTTACATATTTTTTATTTTATTGCTAGTTCTTCCAATATTGTTGTTCCATGTGTTTACTATTGTTGTTGATCGAATGTCTATGGATGCCATAATTCCATTTGGTATTGGTGGCAGAACAATTTCCATAATACTTAGTTTTCAACTCTATTAACATGTGTTACCTGACTTAATATCAAATGCTTCTTTGATTCCGGTTTCATTAACCCTAGAACACAAACCATCAATTAAAGTTACTCTACTACTAACCATGGTTATATGATACCCGATTTTGAAAATATCAAAAAAATATTAAATATAAATCTTTATTTGAAATATTTTACATTCAGGCATTTCAAACGTTGTACTTTGAGTTAACATTAATAGGAACCAAAAAACTTTATTTAGGTAAGAAAATCAGGCGCTGAAAATTGTAATTAAAAATAGGAAAATTTGCGCTGGGTACTATATACCCATGGTTAGTGTTCTAGGGTTAAAGGCAATATGCACCAATGTCAATTTTCTAAAACCATCGTTCACGCTTTTTTAAAAGGTCACATTTAATGTTCTGGCCTTAAAATTCTTAAAAATATTTACAAAATTTTTAAATGAGACTTTGCCAAATTTTAACGATTGCAATAAAATGAATATGTAAAAGTTTTATATATAAAAAATATACTGAGAATCTATGGAATGAACAAGTGAGTAACAAAGAAGTTTATTGAAAATTGTGACAAAAAGAACCCTTATACTTAAAGTCTGAAAGAGATTGCTGAAATGTCTACGGCACATAATGAGGAAAGATGTGACATTTACAGGACATAATGAAGGTAAGAGTGACAGAGAGAAACAGCGGTTAATCCCTGCCTAACGAACTTGTGTAAAGGGAGGGCATAACAGCGTTTAGGTGAGACAATGAAAAGAAAAAAGAGCTACAAATGAGAGGTAATTGTGAAGTGCGATGACCGTCCACGTCCCTAAAGGAGACGGCATATAAAAGACCTCTGAATACATTTTCTGGTTAAATATCTTAAACTTGAGAGAAAAGAAGCCCAACGGACGATACAATATTTTTTTCAACCCATGTATAAAAACAACGTTATTTATAAATAAAACGGATTCAGTTTCGATTAGAATAAACATTTAGTGAAATAGTGAAAGTAATTTTGATATAATTGTCTTATTTTATAAGAACTGAATGTACTAAACAGATTTCCATAACAACATGTATACTTGATACCACCACTTTGTTTGAATAACTATTGGGAATAAATATTTTTTTCGGATACCTACCGAAAATTAACAGTTATCCGGAAATGAACACTTTTTCGGATACCTACTGGAAATGAACATTTTTTTCGGATATCTAATGGAAAGTAACATTTTTTCGGATACCTTCTAGAAATGAACATTTTTCGGATACCTAGTGGAAATGAACATTTTTTTCGGGTATCTAATGGAAATTAATATTTTCTTCGGATTCCTACTGGAAATGAACATTTTTTCGGATACCTACTGGAAATTAACATTTTTTTCGGATGCAGACTGGAAATTAACAGCATTATTTGAATAAGTGTTGAACATCAACATTTTTCTGAATAAAAATAAAACAACTAAATTAGAATAATATTATTCTATGTTCAAAACCATTTTTGTGAAAAACTACACAGAGATCGGTTAGATTGCATATTTTATCGAACAAAAACAGGTTTATGAGTCTGCGCAGTAGGCACAATATAGTTATTTCAGTTTCCTTTTAGAATCGTGATGATCGGAAATTTTTATAAATATCTTCAATTACGGCTTGAATAAGACAAGGAAACGCTAACCGTAATGAATTTGGAGAGGTACATTATATCGGGTTTGATTAGAAAAATAAGGGGTGCGTATTATGCGTGAGTAGAAGCATTTTCCCACATTTTCAGCACAATTTTGGAGGTGCGTATTATGGATGAAGGCGTATTATACATGGAGAATTATGGTAACTGAAATGGATGGAAATACAAATGTCGTCAAATCAAGTTTTCAAGATTTTAAGTGTTTCACGTATGCGAAATAAGTTGTCCACTAAGTAACCCCATCGAATTGTGTATTTGGATGCTGTTGACAATTCTTAATGTTACTTTTATACGCAATAAATCAGTTCCTATAAATTTATCCAGCAATAACATTTCTACAAAGCTAAGTGATTTCAGTTCGCCGATAGACTAAAGTATCTGGACTTTCTCGCCCGTCGTAGCTGCAATGGTCGCAAATAGTGTACTCACTGCTTTCATTTCTCTTTGAACGTCCAATTACAGTTATGATTTTATCGACATCTATTCCCAGAATAACATTTCTGACAAAGTAGGCTCAACTTATGGATAAAGGATGTGGCTCTGAATTGTTCAATTGCGCACTAGAATGTTACATCGAAAGAGAAAGCCTAGTAGATAAGGCGTCTAACTTTGACGAGTAAAAGTTAAATGCCTAATCCAATTTGCATTTCTTTATTTGCTACTGTTTTGTTGCTATAGCTTTTATTCTCACTTTGGGGGGGGTCGAATTGTAAGAAAATATTAACATGAAATCAATTTTCAATCATAAAGAAAAAAAAGCTGCCTGTATGGCCATAAAGATTCAAACATATATTTATTCTTTCGTCATAGCTGCAATTATATTAACCTTTGATTTTGGGGAATTATTGCGTAACTTAAAGCTTGATTGACATCAATTTCTAATTATAAATTTTGAGGTTCAAGAAATGGTCGGGACTCTTTTATAAAGAAGGGATCTGAATTTGGCATCCGACACCAATTGTAATGACACTTGGTGTTCTATAAATATTTTTATGTTAATTCTTCTGGTAAACTTTCCTCTTTGCTACATAGACTTTATGAATTTCAGCGCGGGATTAGATTGGCAACAAGGTGTCATCATTTTACAGTTGAATTAGCTAGACGTAACTGTAAGTTCTAAGCTAACAGTTTCTTCTCTCGCACTTCTTGCTTGTAGAACTATTTCCAGGCTTCATGCTTTCCCGACAACTTTAATCTTCAAAAATTAAAATGCAATATCAATTTACACTATTTACATTGTTCCGACTATTGTCTTCATCTTTGTTGTCATATTCATGAAGGTTCGGCCGCTGTATGCTACAACCTTCTCTAGGTAATTGGAAATTTGATTCGAAACCTTTATTTCGTCCACCGGGATAGATTGTTCTAGTTACAGGTGCCGTGCCTCTTCAGGATACCTTTTGCGTCCCAATGGATACAAGCGTCGGTTGAAGTAATCCAGTGTCTTGAACAAAAGAGTTATGAGTTTAATACCCGGCCGCAACAGAGGTGAACATCAACTTGGAGAGTTGATTTACTAAAGGGAAATAACAAAAAATGAGATATCCGGAAGAGGCATGGAACGTGGAATTAGAACAATCTATCCCGGTGGACGAAATTTCAATCCTCTGAAGAAAGCCGCAGCGTATAACGGCCGAAACATCGGGAATGGGGCAACAGAACAACAGTCCGAAGAATGTAAATAGAGTAAGTAGTAAGAATACCTCATCTCAGAAATATAGACAGATCCTGAAGAAAGCCAGAGCGTACAACGGCTGAAACCTTGTGAATATGGCAATAAAGATCAGAACAACAGTCCGAAGAATGTAAATAGTGTAAGTAGTTAGAATACTTAATCTTAGAAATATAAACAGGCAATATAAATTGTTATCTACTGTTTTCTTTTATTGTTCACGATTCTTCAGGAGATTTAACTTTTACTCTAGGCGGTGTAATAGTTAGCACGCTTGTCTCGCTAGAACAATTACAACTGAGTAGCGAGTTCGATCCTCACAGGGTGCCACCTAATTTCGGCCTTGTGCCACATCTAAGCTACGCTTGGAAATCACTACAATCACTAATCCCTTGTGTCATCTTAGCTTTACTGCCTTGTTTGAGATGAAATGATTAAACAAAAAAAAACGTAGAGAACACATAATGTTCAAAATGTCTTTTCGTAATGAGACTGGATGGATAGAAAATGCAATACAAGAATGCCGGATGGTAATACGGAAATCAAGAATAAGAAAGTTTAAGGAAAATCTCGAAGAAAGAAATATCTATGCTAGAAATTGAGAAACACTTAAAAAAATTGGGGCGTTAATTAGGACTCAGAATGCTTTTAAATGTCTGCCGAGTAATAAGATGAAAGAAATAATTTTTAATTTCACGTGCTATGATATTTCAGGATGTGACAGAAATCCAAATACTTCAAAAGTCCATCGGGCAGTAGGAGCCACGGTAAAGTAATGGATTTCAGCTCGGATTGAAAAATCGGAAAGTTTAGTTCGAATTCCAGTCGATTTCATTACATTCACTTACATTCTAATACCCTTGGGAAAGTTAGGAATGAATCTTTTCTCGCTTCCTCGCATCTATGGGTAAATAACAAGAAATAATAGTTTCTATACCCTTGAGTGGCAACCGGTTTAGAAGGAATTGAAAACCGTATGCAGCCCTGGCGAAGCATGTACTATGCACCAAAGGAAAAGATCGTTCGCATTCACTTGATGATCCTGATTACGCTAGTGATATAAAAGTTTGTAAAGCTTGCGGTAATTTGGTAAACAGGATTCACAGTGTCTCTCTATATTTCTGAGATGCGGTATTATGTACATTATTTACATTATTCGGACTATTGTCCTCATCTTTTGAGGATGTCACTGAAAAGCTCCACGTTTAAAGATATTGAACTCACACTCTTTGGGTCCCGTCACTGGATATAACCAACTCGGCAGGACCCAGAGAGTATGAGTTCAATACCCGGTTAAGGCATTGGAGAACTTTCAGAGGGAAATTAACAGGAGATAACTGATAGTTGACATCGATCAAACGTGGCACGGGGAACTAGAACAGTCTATCCCAGTGATCGAAATAAAGGGTTCAGTTCGACATTCCAACCACCTGAAGAAGGCCGGAACGTACAACGGCCGAAACATTGTCATAAATATGGCGAAAAAGATGATGACAATAGTCCAAATAATGTAAATAATGTAGGATTCACAGTGATTAAAAAAATACTGGGTCATAATTAATCGACAAGATTCAGAATGCATTAATGTTTATCAGACAGTAATTAAGTAGAATAGAATGGTTAGATATTTCTCTAACGGTAATAAATGTAACGAAACAGCGAATGATTAAATGTTGTCTAACGGTAAGTAAAGCAACAAGACGCCGAATGGTTAAATGTTTGTCTAACGATAATAAAAATAACACGACACCGAATGGTTAAATATTTGTCTAACGGTAATTAAAGCAACAAGACGCCGAATGGTTAAATATTTGTCTGACGGTAATTAAAGCAACAAGACGCCGAATGGATAAATGTTTGTCTAACGGTAAAATGTCGACAAGACGCAAAATGTATGAATGTCTCTCAGGCTGTAATTTGGTTGACAGGACAGAAAATTATTTTACATGACGCAAAATACTTTAATATATTTTGAGTTTCAATTTGTTAGGCAATGTGGAGAATGTCTCTCAGACTTTGATAATATTGAAAAGATTCAGAAGACTTTAATACCTGTCGGGCGGTGATTCGGTTGACATTTCTCAAAATTCCTTTTATTTAAATTTGGCGCAAATTTATTTGATAGTACTCATAAAATAAATCAGGCAGTAATTAGGCAGACATGACCCTGAATGTTTCTAAATATATCGGGCGGTAATACAGTCGAGAAGTAAGCTTCTGTAATTTTTTGTAAAATTGATAGACAAGTTAAAAAATGCTTACAAAATTGTCGATAGATTTTTAAGTAGGAAAGACTCAGATGGCTTAAAATCTCTCTGACTGTAACGAAGAGACGCGAAGGAAAAGGGTTAAAAATTGTTCTGCGGTAATTGGACAAAGAAAGAGGACTCAGATAGATATAAATGTATTTCTATATAATATAATGGTGTAAGACAATGGTGCATGACAAAGCCCAGGATGCACTGGTTAACACGACTCAGAATGTAAAAATGTCTTTGGGGTGGTGAAATAGACAGGCACGACAGAGAATGGTTAAAATGTGTCAGGCGGTAATTACGTCGACTGGATTCCAGATTTTAAAAATATCTTTCTGTTAAGTAGGCACCAAATAATTAAACACAGGACAGAATTTTTTAAAAATCTATCGTGAGCGATAATTAGGGTAAGTGGACACCGACTGGATAATGAAGTAAACAGCATGTTTGTAAAATTTCGGTTATTTAGACACAGGTTTGGTTTATTTAGTTTTATGTCACATCAACACCTCAATGGGTTATTTAATGCTGACACCATTTTAGAATAGGTTCGTGTGAATAGAATATGTATTCTTTGTAAAAATCAGTTTCTAGAACAGGTTTCATTGACATATTTTTGTAAAGATGTTTTGTTTTTTTTGTCGAGAGTCAAATATAATATATTTTTTGGAAAATGTATTGCTGGTATTTTTATTATAAACATCTATGTTTATACTTTCATAGCATTTTGACCGCATTTAGGGTGTTAACTATTTGCCTGTAGTTGGAACTCTAGCATGTGCTCCCCCTCCGGATCATGAAACAACAGCAATTAACTGGTGGTTCTACTCTCCTCAAAACCTCCCGATCAGAGTCCTTGTATTTTATTGTCATACCAATGACGACAGAAAGTTTGAAATGTATTTCAGGATATAATAGTGTAAGGTAAAGTACAGTATTCATTAATATTCATTAATAAAGTACAGTATTCATTAGTATTCATTAATAAAGTACAGTATTCATTAATATTCATTAATAAAGTACAGTATTCATTAGTATTCATTAATAAAGTACAGTATTCATTAATATTCATTAATAAAGTACAGTATTCATTAGTATTCATTAATAAAGTACAGTATTCATTAATATTCATTAATAAAGTACAGTATTCATTAGTATTCATTAATAAAGTACAGTATTCATTAATATTCATTAATAAAGTACAGTATTCATTAATATTCATTAATAAAGTACAGTATTCATTATTATTCATTAATAAAGTACAGTATTCATTAATATTCCTTAATAAAGTACAGTATTCATTAATATTCCTTAATAAAGTACAGTATTCATTAATATCTAATGAGGCAGACTTGAACCAGAATGCAAAAATTTCCTTGGAGTAGTAAAATAGACAGACATGACAGAGAATTGTTAAAATGTTTCGGGCGGTAATTAGCTTGACTGGAATTCAGATTTAAAAAAAAAAATATTTATCTATCCGTTAAGGAGACACCAAATTTTAAAACACTGAAAAGAATGAAATCTGTCGCGGGCGATAAATAGGGAGAGAGGACTTTGATAATGAGATAGACAGGCATTGAGGCAGAGGTTAGAATGTTAAAATGTCGGGCGGTAATTTGGTGGAAAAGATTAAGCTCAGGCTTTTATTAGTCACACAAAAGTGACTGCTTAAAATGTTTGTCAGGCGTTAATGAAGTACAAAAGATTCCTAACTTCTCGGGTATGCGAACAATTGTCTTCGTCTTTGTATTATCACTTCTGCCGTTGTACTCCCCAGCCTTCAGCAGGTGATGATAGCCGTAGATCCAAAAATGATTCAGCATGCTTAAAAGTCAGTTGGGCGTTAATTAAGTAGATATGACAGCTAATAATTAAAATGTCTATTAGGGTAGGGTAATTAAGTCGACAAGCTAAAAACTTATGTACAGTAACTGCTGAGATTGTTTAAAATATATCAAACGAGATTTAGGTCGAAAGGAGACAATTCTTAAAATATCTGTCGGGTGGTAATCAAATAGACACGATTCAAAATGGCTAACATGAATATAGTGTGCAAAGTAAGTCGTTTGAATGCTTCAAACAATTTCGACCGGTAAGTAGGAAGGGAAAACTCGATGTGAATGTAGCTATGCTGGTAGACAGACAAAATAATTCTAAGAAAATGTAGTTCGTCAGTTTGAGAGACAGAACTCAGTATACTTATAATTTAGCGGACGGTAATTTGGCCGACAGTCGTGTGAATGCTTGCAAATTGTCGAGTGGCGAGTAGGAAGACCAGACAAGAGAAGGCGTAAAATGTCTGTCAGGCCTTAATTAGATGGAAATGATTAAGCATATTTAAAAATCTGTCAGACATTGATTAGGTAGACATGAAGAATCCGAATTGTTAAAATATCTGCCGGACAGTAAGGGTCAGAAGGTTAAAACATTTGGACGGTAATTGAGCAATACAGGGAGCGATGGATAAATTGTCGTCTAAATTACTCAAAATTGAAAATAATACTGACATTACATTTCAAGAGATATATTTGCCAAAATTGCACAAACATATGTTGAAATACGAAATAGTAAATTTATTAAATAAAATCAACATTGGCATCAACCACAGCCTCCAGACGACCTCGGAATCTCCTGCAACTCTTCTGGACGGTCTTCTTGTTTAAGTTGGTGAATGCTGCCATATCCCTTGCCTTCAGTTCATCTTTGTTGTTACAAGGATTTTTGTTGGTTTCTCGCTCAATTGTGCCCCAAACATAATAATCAAAGGGGTTGCAATCTAGAGAGTTAAATGGCAATATGTAAGGGGTGATGCGGTTGCAGATATTATCTGACAGCCATGACTGGGTTTTCCTGCCTGTGTGGCATAGTACAGTGTCTTGTTGCCAGACATAGGGTCTTCAAGCAGCCACCCTCTTGATCCAGGGCAGCACTACCTCCTCAAGGCACTTGGTGTAGGCCTCCGTGTTGAGTATGAGACTTTGTTCGAAGATGAATGAAGGCATAACATCGCCATCATTAGTGATCATTCCAAACACCATGATATTGACTGCTGATATATCATCCAACTCTTTCTAGAATTCTCTGCACTGTCCTCAGATTGACACCCAAACACTCTGAAATGTTCATATTGGAGATTCCAACGCAAATGCTAAGCAGAACAGCATGCAGATTCCAAATTTATAGCGGAGTGAATCGCGTCATGGGGCTCTTTTTCACAACGGAATCTACTATGCTGTTCAGTCGACGAAATAAAACAAACAACACGCATGCGCGAGATTGAAAATATAAAATGGCGATAATTTACACATCACACCCTGTATGTACTAAAGTTACTTAAAAGAAACGGGCAAAAATTTAGGTCGACACGTGATTCTTAAAATCTATGTCAAGCGGTGTTTAGGCTGACACAATTTTCATGCTATGTCTTAATTACACAGAAAAGAATCCGAATGTTGAAACAATATCGAAATATAAGTAGGTCTCTTGCATTATTTACATTATTCAGTCTGTTATCCTCATCTTCATTGTCATATTCACAACGTTTCAGCCGTCGTACGTCCTGGCCTTATTCAGGCGATTGAAATTTCGATCTGAACCCTTTATTTCGTCCACCGAGTTAGATTGTTCTAGTTCCACATGCCATGCCTCTTCCTGATGTCTCAGTTATTTCCCTTTAACTCAATTCTCCAAGTTTTGGTTCACAACTGCTGTAGCCTGGTATTGAACTCTTTGGGTCGAGTCAGTTGATCTTTATCTATTGGGCCGTGTGTCTTTCTGGAAATCGGCGTATGAATTCTGGGGACTTATTGTCTCAGTGATCATATTTTTGTTATTGTTATGCATTTCTTACCTGAGTTTATATTGCAATTTTTGTTGTTATTCATTGCTTTTCTATTGCACTCCTTATTACTGGATCCCATATCGTATTCGTTTATATGCTTGGACGGCTCAGGAGATATTTGTGGCCTAGCATATGTGCTGATTCCTTAAACTTTCGGATTTTCCAGTGATGCTCTCTGTCTGTTATTTCAACTTAATCCAACAGGGGGGTAGTGATTTCCCTTTTGTCCCGCCATATGTGGTCAGCTATGCCTGATTTTTCTATTTCCTCTCGTGTTACCACTTTACGATATTCTTTTAGTATTACCTTAAGGGGGAGGCGGCCTATTTCTTTCCACAGCTGCACGGAATTGCGTACACGCAGTCTTTAGTCATATTCTGCTCTTATTCGGAAATCTGTCTGGGAATTGTTGAACTACTTTTGAAGGTTGTCCTGATGTTATATGGACTACAGATCCTTTATATTTTCTCTGATAATCCCTTCATATAGAGTAGGCAAACTAAAGCACATCCAAGCTTACAACTCCTAGCATTCCCAGGCGGTTACCCATCTATGTACTGACCAGGCTCGACGTTGCTTAACTTCGCTGATCGTACGGGAATCGGTTTCAACGTGATGTGGTCGCAAGACTAAATATTTTGTGAACTGGTAAATAGCGATTTTTCCGAAACGGCAATGTTGGTTTTTCAACTTCTGATACTGAACATTGACTCTCCATAAAA
Organism: Acanthosepion pharaonis; assembly: GCA_903632075.3. Taxonomy (NCBI): domain Eukaryota; kingdom Metazoa; phylum Mollusca; class Cephalopoda; order Sepiida; family Sepiidae; genus Acanthosepion; species Acanthosepion pharaonis. Next base: position 244,907 of record CAHIKZ030002078.1, on the reverse strand, counting down.
AAAAAACGCTCAGTGTGTGTATATGTGTGGGGTTTTCGTTCGCGCGCGTGTGTAAATGAGACTGAGAGAGAAGAGCCCATTTATTTCAAGTTGCAGTCGCTCTTTGAAGAAACTTACGGCGAACGATCAAAGAGGTGCCAACGAATTCATTCATCTCTTTCATTTCAGCTTCTTTTTTTATTGAAGTTTCTTTTATGTCGGGCTCTTTTCTTTACTGTCTTTTCTTTCTTTTAGCGTCCCTTTCATTCATTTTTGGCCTCTTACTTTTTCCTACAATTTGCATTCATTCTCTTTTCTTCCTTTCTTATCATTTTCCTGTTTCTTCGAATCTTCCTTTATTTCGCTTTCCTTTTTCTTTCTTTCCCGCGTTACGTTTTAATTTTCTCTCTCTTCTCTCTTTCTTTCTCTTTTTTATTGTAAAGTTAACTTTGCTTTCTGTCTTTCTCCTTATCATCGATTTCTCTATCAGGAATTTTTCGTTCTTTTCTTTATTTCAACTTCAAGATTCTTTTTTCCTTTATTTTCCAATTCTCTTCTCAAGTTACATCTACTTATCACGCCTTCCTTCTTTTTTTTTAACAATATTTTAAGCACGTGTCTTTATTTCTTAGTTTAGCTTTTTCTCAACTCTATTTCCTCATCCACTCCTCCTCCTGTAGACACCTCTTCGTTTTAATAATAATAATAATAATAATAATAATAAAGATCCTTGAATTACAATAATAACAATTTGTTTGGGAGGAAAGTTGTGATTTCCAAATTAATTTAAATCTTCGGCAAACCGCAAGATCTTTCTTTCGTATCAAATATGGACGACACTCTATGGAACAATTGCAAATGTAAATTAGTTGGCTCACCATTATTACTGTAATTAATTTAAGTATCAGTGAGAGCCCCATAGTTATGGCCTTGTACCAGACAGTTTTCATTAATAATGAACTACTTAATATTATAATATATAATATAATGTTAGTAATTATAATTATGTAATTATAATAAAGCACATCGAAATTTACAAAACCTTCGGTCACTTTGAAAGATTCTTCTTTTTCTTCGTCTTCATTTTCCTGTTGAGTTTTTCTTCTTCTTCTTCTTCTCCTTCTTCTTCTGCGTCGTCGTCTTCTTCTTTTTCTTCTTCTCTGTCTTCTTTTTTCCTCTTCCTCGTCGTCGTCGTTTTCTTCGTTTTCTTCTTAGTCTTTTTTCTTCCTCGTCGTCGCCATCTGTTTCTTCTTCTTCTTCTTCTTCTTCTTCTTCTTCTTCTTCTTCTTCTTCTTCTTTTGTCTTCGATTTGTTGTTGTTGTTCTTCTTATTATTATTATTCTTCGTCGTCGTCTTCTTCTTTGTCTTCTTGTTTGTTTTCTTTTTTCTTCTTCCTCGTCGTCATCGTCTTCGTCTTCGTTTTCTTCTTCTTTGTCTGTTTTCTTCTTCTTCTTCGTCGTCTGTTCCTTCTTATTTGTCTTCTTCTTCTTCTTCTTCTTCTTCTTCTTCTTCTTCTTTCCAACGTGCTTCTTTCTTTTCACTGCCTTCAAATAAACATATTTGTCCTCAACTACTCTCAGTGGTTAATTCACATTCAACATCTCCACTATCCTTTTCTCTCTATTCATCTTTTCCTCTTCTTCTCCTTCTCCATCTTCCTCCTCCTCCTTCCTCCTCCTCGTCTCCTTCTTCCTCCTCCTCCTCTCCTTCTTCATCTATCTCCTCCTCCTCTCCTTTTTCGTCTTCCTCCTCCTCCTTTTTCTCCTTTCTTCTCCTTTTTCGTCTTCCTCCTCCTCCTCTTCTCCTTTTTCGTCTTCCTCCTCCTCCTCCTCTCCTTTTACGTCTTCCTCCTCCGTTTGTCTATCTTTTTTTTCCCCTGCTTCTCCAAATATTCTCCATTTACAGTATCCATTCTATCACTCCATAAAATATAATATCCCCTGCCATGTTCCGTTCACCGTTCTTTGTCTAATTTAACGAACAACCCCCACCCGCAACTGATCAAGTCTTTCCCCACCGGTACTGCACTGGATATTCCTGTTTGAGTAAATGTTCTTTCTGAAGTTAATCTAATCAGAGTCACCCTGAGATTTTCTTTTCAACTTCCGCTATGAATTTTATATATCTGTCTTATATATATATATATATATATATATATTTTTTTTTTTTTTTTTTTTTATTTCTTCCTTTAAATTCTCATCGAGGGTCATGGAGGAGATCTTAACATCAGGAACATCACGGACTATTTCTTCGGATGAAATACAGAATTAGGTTTGTTTTGGATTCGTTTTATGTAAGAACATGCAGACGCAGAGATCGGAAAATGTAACATCATTGAAGTGGAGAGGGGGGGGCTTAAAACACTTCCATCTTTACATACACGTACATATATTGCCTTTTCAGCCAGTATGGATAGAAGAATATTTGT